>JAVLUU010000569.1:67500-72500 GCA_032206185.1 Columba guinea | reverse complement strand
GAAAGAAGAAAGAAAGAAAAAAGAAAGAAAAAAAGAAAGAAAGAAAGAAAGAAAAAAGAAAGAAAGAAAAAAGAAAGAAGAAAGAAAGAAAAAAGAAAGAAAGAAAGATAAAAGAAAGAAAGAAAAAAGAAAGAAAGAAAAAAGAAAGAAAGAAAGAAAGAAAGAAGGAAGAAAGAAAAAAGAAAGAAGAAAGAAAGAAAGATAAAAGAAAGAAAGATAAAAGAAAGAAAGAAAAAAGAAAGAAAGAAAGAAAGAAAGACAGAAAGAAAGAAAGAAGAAAGAAAGAAAAAAGAAAGAAAGAAAGAAAAAAGGAAGAAAGAAAAAAGAAAGAAAGAAAAAAAGAAAAAAGAAAGAAAGAAAGAGAGAAAAAAGAAGGAGAGAGGAAAGAAATAAAAAAATAAAGAAAAAGAAAGTAAGTTAGAAAAAAGAAAGAAAAAAAGAAGGAAAGACAGAAAGAAAAAAGAAAGAAAGAAAGAAAGAAAGACAGAAAGAAATAAAGAAAAAAGAAAGAAAAAAAGAAAGAAAGAAGAAATGAAGAAAGAAAGAAAGAAAGAAAAGAAAGAAAAATGAGATAGAAGAAAGAAAGAAAGAAAGAAAGAAAGACAGATAGACAGAAAAAGAAAGAAAAAGAAAGAAGGAAAGAAAGAAAGAAGAAATAAATAAAGAAAGAAAGACAGAAAGTAAGACACAAAGAAAGAAAGAAAGAGAGAAAGAAAGACAGAAAGTAAGAAAGAAAGAAAGAAAGACAGAAAGAAAGAAAGAAAGAAAAAGAAAGAAAGAAAAAAGGAAGGAAGAAAGAAAGAAAGAAAAAAGAAAGAAAGAAAGAAAGAAAGAAAATAAAGGAAGAACAAAGAAAGAAAGAAAGAAAAAAGAAAGAAAAAGAAAGAAAGAAGAAAGAAAGAAAGAAAGAAAGAAAAAAGAAAGAACGAAAGAAAGGCAGAAAGAAATACAGAAAGAAAGATTGAAAGGAAAAGAAAGAAATAAAGTAAGAAAGAAAGAAGAAAGAAAGAAAGACAGAAAGGAATAAAGAAGAAAGAAAGAAAAAAGAAAGAAAGAAAGAAAGAAAGAAAAAATAAAGGAAGAACAAAGAAAGAAAGAAAGAGAAAAGAAAGAAAATAGAAAGAAAGAAGAAAGAAAGAAAGAAAGAAAGAAGGAAAAGAAAGAAAAATGAGAAAGAAAGAAGAAAAAAAGAAAGAAAGACAGAAAGAAAGAAAAAGAAAGAAAAAGAAAGAAAAAGAAAGAAAGAAAGAAAGAAATAAAGAAGAAAGAAAGAAAGAAAGACAGAAAGAAAGAAAGAAAGAAAAAAATAAAGAAAGAAAAAAGAAAGAAAGAAAGAAAGAAAGTAATAGAGAAAGAAAGAAAGAAAGAAGGAAGGAAAAAGAAAGAAAGAAAGAAGGAAAAAGAAAGGAAGAAAGAAAGGAAGTAAGAAAGAAAGAAAGACAGAAAGACAGAAAAAAAAAGATAAAGAAAGAAAGAAAGAAAGAAATAAAGACAGAAAGAAAGACAGAAAGAAAGAAAGAAAAAGAAAGAAAGAAAGAAAGAAAGAAAGAAGAAAGAAAGAAAGGAAAGAAAGATAGAAAGAAAGAAAGAAAGAAAAAAGAAAGAAAGAAAGAAAGAAAAAAAAAGAAAGAAAAAAGAAAGAAAGAAAAAAGAACGAAAGAAAGACAGAAAGAAAGACAGAAAGAAAGAAAAATAAGAAAAAAAAGGAAAAGAAAGAAAGAAAGAAAGAAGTAAGTAAGAAAGAAAGAAAGACAGAAAGAAAGAAAGAAAAAAGAAAAAAGAAAGAAAGAAAAAAGAAAGAAAAAAGAAAGAAAGAAAAAAGAAAGAAAAAAGAAAGAAAGAAAAAAGAAAGACAGAAAGAAAGACAGAAATAAAGAAAGAAAAAAGAAAGAAAGAAAGAAGAAAGAATGAAATAAGAAAGAAAGAAAGAAAGAAAAAGGAAGAAAGAAAGAAAGAAAGAAAAAAGAAAGAAGAAAGAAAGAAAAAAGAAAGAAGAAAGAAAGAAAGAAAAAAGAAAGAAAGAAAGAAAGAAAGAAAAAAAGAAAGAACGAAAAAAGAAAGAAGAAAGAAAGAAAGAAAGAAAAAAGAAAGAAAGAAGAAAGAAAGAAAGACTGCAATAAAGAAAGAAAGAAAGAAAGAAAGAAAAAAAAAGAAGAAAGAAAGAAAAAAGAAAGAAAGACAGAAAGAAAGAAAGAAAAAAGAAAGAAAGAAAGACAGAAAGAAAGACAGAAAGAAAGAAAGGAAGGAAAAGAAAGAAAGAAAGAAATAAAGAAAGAATGTAAGAAAAAAGAAAGAAATAAAGAAAGAAAAAAAAAAATAAAAATGAAAGAAAGAAATAAAGAAAGAGAAAAGAAAGAAAGAAAGAAAGACAGAAAGAAAGACAGAAAGAAAGACAGAAAGAAAGAAAGAAAGAAAGAAAGAAAGAAAAAAGAAAAAAGGAAGGAAAAATAGAAAGAAAGGAAATGAAAGAAAGAAAGAAAGAAAAAAGAAAGAAAGAAGAAAGGAAGGAAAAGAAAGAAAGAAAGACAGAAAGAAAGAAAAAAAGAAGAAGAAAGTAAAAGAAAGAAAGAAAGAAGAAAGTAAGAAATAAAGACGAAAGAAAGAAAGAAAGAAAGAAAGAAAGAGAGAAGAAAGAAAGAAAGACAGAAAGAAAGACAGAAACAAAGAAAGAAAGAAAGAAAGAAAGAAAAAGAAAGAAAGAAGGAAAGAAGAAAGAAAGAAAAAGGAAAGAAAGAAAGACAGAAAGAAAGAAAAAGGAAATAAAAAAGAAAGGAAAAGAAAGAAAGAAAGAAAGAAAGAAAAAAGAAAGAAAGAAAGAAAGAAAAAAGAAAGAAAGAAAAATAAGAAAAAGAAAGAAAAAGAAAGAAAGAAAAAAGAAGAAAGAAAGACAAAGAAAGAAAGAAAGAAAGAAAGACAAAAAGAAATAAAGAAAGAAAAAGAAAGAAAGTAAGAAGAAAGAAAGAAAAAAGAAAGAAAGACAGAAAGAAAGACAGAAAGAAAGAAAGGAAGAAAAGAAAGAAAGAAAGAAAGAAAGAAAGAATGAAAGAAAAAAGAAAGAAAGAAAGAAAGAGAAAAGAAAGAAAGAAAGAAAGACAGAAAGAAAGACAGAAAGAAAGAAAGAAAGAAATAGAAAGAAAGTAAGAAGAAAGAAAGAATGAAATACAGAAAGAAAGACAAAGAGAGAAAGAAAGAAAAAGAAAGAAAGAAAGAAAGAAGGAAGAAAGAAAGAAAGAAAAAAGAATAACAGAAAGAAAGACAGAAAGAATGAAAGAAAAAAGAAAAAAGAAAGAAAAAAGAAAGAAAAAAGAAAGAAAGAAAAAAACAATAAAGAAAGACAGAAAGAAAGACAGAAATAAAGAAAAAAAGAAAAAAGAAAGAAGAAAGAAAGAAAGAAAGAAAGAAAAAAAAGAAAAAAGGAAAGAAAGAAAGAAAGAAGGAAAAAAGAAAGAAAGGTAAAGAAAGAAAGAAAGAAAGAAAGAAAGAAAGAAAAAAAAGAAAGAAAGAAAAAAAGAAGGAAATAAGAAAGAAAGGAAAAGAAAGAAAGAAAGAAAGACAGAAGGAAAGAAAGAAAAAAGAAAAAGAAAGTAAAAGAAAGGAAGAAAGAAAGAAAGATGAAAGAAAGAAAGAAAAAAGAAAGAAAGAAAGACAGAAAGAAAGAAAGAAAAAAGAAAAAGAAAGAAAGAAAGTAAGAAGAAAGAAAGAAAGAAAAAAAAAGAAAGAAAAAAGAAAGAAAGAAAAAGAAAGAAAGAAAGAAGAAAGCAATAAAGAAAGACAGAAAGACAGAAAGGAAGAGAAAAAGAAAGGAAGAAAGAAAGAAAAAGAAAGAAAGGAAGAAAAAAGAAGAAAAAAGAGAAAGAAAGGGAAAGAAAGAAAGAAAGAAAGAAAAAGAAAAGAATAAAGAAAGAAAGAAAGAAAGAAAAAAGAAAGAAAAAAGAAAGAAAGAAAGAATGAAAAAAGAAAGGAAGAAGAAAGAAAGAAAGAAAGAAAGAAAGGAAAATAAGAAAAAGAAAGAAAGAAAAGAGAAAGAAAGAAAAATAAGAAAAAGAAAGAAAAAGAAAGAAAGAAAAAAGAAGAAAGAAAGACAGAAAGAAAGAAAGAAAGAAAAAGTAATAAAGAAAGAAAGAAAAAAGAAAGAAAAAAGTCAGAAAGAAAGAAAGGAATAAAGAAGGAAAAAGAAAGAAAGAAAGAAAGAAAGAAAGAAAGGAAGAAAGAAAGACAGAAAGACAGAAAAAAAGAAAGAAAAAGAAAGAAAGAAAGAAAGACAGAAAAAAGACAAAAAGAAAGAAAGAAAGTAAGAAGAAAGAAAGAAAAAAAGAAAGACAGAAAGAGAGACAGAAAGAAAGGAAGGAAAAGAAAGAAAGAAAGTAAGAAAGAAAGAAAGAAAAAAGAAAGAAATAAAGAAAGAAAAAAAAGAGAGAAAAAAGAAAGAAAGAAATAAATAAAGAGAAAAGAAAGAAAGAAAGAAAGAAAGAAAGAAAGACAGAAAGAAAGAAAGAAAGAAAAAGAAAGAAAGAAAGAAAGAAAGAAAGAAGAATGAAATACAGAAAGAAAGACAAAGAAAGAAAGAAAGAAAAAGAAAGAAAGAAAGAAAGAAGGAAGAAAGAAAGAAAGAAAGAAAGAAAAAAGAAAGACAGAAAGAAAGACAGAAAGAATGAAAGAAAAAAGAAAAAAGAAAGAAAAAAGAAAGAAAAAAGAAAGAAAGAGAAAACAATAAAGAAAGACAGAAATAAAGAAAAAAAGTAAAAAGAAAGAAGGAAAGAAAGAAAGAAAAGAAAAAAGGAAACAAAGAAAGAAAGAAGGAAAAAAAGAAAGAAAGGAAAAGAAAGAAAGAAAGAAAGAAAGAAAAAGAAGAAAAAAGAAAGAAAGAAAAAAAAAGAAGGAAATAAGAAAGAAAGGAAAAGAAAGAAAGAAAGACTGAAAGAAAGAAAAAAAAAAAGAGGAAAGTAAAAGCAATAAAGAAAGCAAGAAAGACGAAAGAAAGAAGAAAGAAAGCAAGACAG
>JAVLUU010000569.1:60000-65000 GCA_032206185.1 Columba guinea | reverse complement strand
AAGAAGGAAAAAGAAAGAAAGAAAGAAAGAAAGAAAGGAAGAAAGAAAGACAGAAAGACAGAAAAAAAGAAAAAAGAAGGAAAAATAGAAAGAAAGGAAAAGAAAGAAAGAAAGAAAAAAGAAAGAAAGAAGAAAGGAAAGAAAAGAAAGAAAGAAAGACAGAAAGAAAGAAAAAAAGAAGAAGAAAGTAAAAGAAAGAAAGAAAGAAAGACGAAAGAAAGAAAGAAAGAAAGAAAGAAAGAAAGAAAGAAAAAAGAAAGAATAAAGTAAGAAAGACAGAAAGAAAGACAGAAAAGAAAGAAGGAAAGAAAGAAATAAAGAAAAAAGAAAGAAAGAAAAAGAAAGAAAGAAAGAAAGAAAGAAAGAAAGAGAGAAAGATAGACAGAAAGAAAGAAAGAAAGGAAAAGAAGGAAAGTAAGAAAGAAAGAAAGAAAAAAGAAAGAAAGAAAGAAAAAAGAAGAAAGAAAAAAGAAAGAAAGAAAAAAGAAGGAAAGAAGAAAGAAATAAAGAAAGACAGAAAGAAAGACAGAAAGGAAGAGAAAAAGAAAGAAAGAAAGAAAGAAAAAGAATGAAAGGAAGAAAAAAAGAAGGAAAAAGAGAAAGAAAGGGAAAGAAAGAAAGAAAGAAAAAGAAAAGAATAAAGAAAGAAAGAAAGAAAGAAAAAAGAAAAAAGAAAGAAAGAAAGAAAAAAGAAAGAAAGAAAGAAAAAAGAAAGAAAGAAAGAAAGACAGAAATGAAGGGAAAAAGAAAGAAAGAAAGAAAGAAGGAAAAAAAGAAAGAAAGGAAAAGAAAGAAAGAAAGAAAGAAAGAAAGAAAGAAAGAAAAAGAAGGAAAAAGAAAAAAGAAAAAAAAGAAGGAAATAAGAGAGAAAGGAAAAGAAAGAAAGAAAGACAGAAAGAAAGAAAGAAAAAAAGAAGAAGAAAGTAAAGAAAGAAAGAAAGATGAAAGAAAGAAAGAAAGAAGAAAGAAAGAAAGACAGAAAGAAAGAAAGAAAAAAAGAAAAAGAAAGAAAGAAAGAAAAAAGAAAGAAGAAAGAAAAAAGAAAGAAAGAAAGAAAAAGAAAGAAAGAAAGTAAGAAGAAAGAAAGAAAAAAAGAAAGAAAGACAGAAAGAAAGACAGAAAGTAAGAAAGGAAGGAAAAGAAAGAAAGAAAGAAAGTAAGAAAGAAAGAAAGAAAAAGAAAGAAAGAAAGAAAGAAAGAAGAAAGAAAGAATGAAAAAAGAAAGACAGAAAGACAGAATGAAAGAAAAAAGAAAAAAGAAAAAAGAAACAAAAAAAAAAAGAAAAAAGAAAGAAAGAGAAAACAATAAAGAAAGACAGAAAGAAAGACAGAAATAAAGAAAAAAAGAAAAAAGAAAGAAGAAAGAAAGAAAGAAAGAAAGAAAAAAAAAAGGAAAGAAAGAAAGAAAGAAGGAAAAAAGAAAGAAAGGAAAAGAAAGAAAGAAAGAAAGAAAGAAAGAAAAAGAAGAAAAATGAAAGAAAGAAAAAAAAGAAGGAAATAAGAAAGAAAGGAAAAGAAAGAAAGAAAGAAAGACAGAAAGAAAGAAAGAAAAAAAGAGGAAGAAAGTAAAAGAAAGAAAGAAAGAAAGAAAGACGAAAGAAAGAATGAAAAAAGAAAGAAAGAAAGACAGAAAGAAAGAAATAAAATAGAAAAAGAAAGAAAGAAAGAAAGAAAGAAAGAAAGAAAGAAGAAAGAAAGAAAGAAAGAAAAGAAAAGAAGAAAAAAGAAAGAAAGAAAAAGAAAGAAAGAAAGAAAGAAAGAAAGAAATAAAGAAAGACAGAAAGAAAGACAGAAAGAAAGAAAGAAAGGAAAAGAAGGAAAGTAAGTAAGAAAGAAAGAAAAAAGAAAGAAAGAAAGAAAGAAAAAAACAAAGAAAAAAGAAACAAAGAAAAAGAAAGAAAGAAAGAAGAAAGAAATAAAGAAAGACAGAAAGAAAGTCAGAAAGGAAGAGATAAAGAAAGAAAGAAAGAAAGAAAGGAAGAAAAAAAGAAGGAAAAAGAGAAAGAAAGGAAGAAAAAAAGAA
Organism: Columba guinea; assembly: GCA_032206185.1. Lineage (NCBI taxonomy): Eukaryota > Metazoa > Chordata > Aves > Columbiformes > Columbidae > Columba > Columba guinea. The sequence continues at coordinate 62,977 of JAVLUU010000569.1, read as the reverse complement.
GGAAAAAGAGAAAGAAAGAGAAAGAAAGAAAGAAAAAAAAAGAATAAAGAAAGAAAGAAAGAAAGAAAAAAGAAAGAAAAAAGAAAGAAAGAAAGAAAAAAGAATGGAATAAGAAAGAAAGAAAGAAAAAGGAAGAAAGAAAGAAAGAAAACAGAAAGAAGAAAGAAAGAAAAAAGAAAGAAGAAAGAAAGAAAGAAAAAAGAAAGAAAGAAAGAAAGAAAGAAAAAAGAAAGAAGGAAAAAAGAATGAAGAAAGAAAGAATGAAAGAAAAAAGAAAGAAAGAAGAAAGAAAGAAAGAAAGAGTGAAATAAAGAAAGAAAGATAGAAGGAAAGAGAGAAAGAAAGGAAGAAAGAAAAAAGAGAAAGAAAGAAAGAAAGAAAGAAAGAAAAAAGAAAAAAGGAAGGAAAAATAGAAAGAATGAAAAGAAAGAAAGAAAGAAAGAAAAAAGAAAGAAAGAAGAAAGGAAGGAAAAGAAAGAAAGAAAGACTGAAAGAAAGAAAAAAAGAAGAAGAAAGTAAAAGAAAGAAAGAAATAAAGACGAAAGAAAGAAAGAAATAAAGAAAGAAAAAAGAAAGAATAAAGTAAGGAAGACAGAAAGAAAGACAGAAAAGAAAGAAGGAAAGAAAGAAACAAAAAGAAATAAAGAAGGAAAGAAGAAAGAAAGAAAAAGGAAACAAAGAAAGAAAAAGGAAATAAAAAAGAAAGGAAAAGAAAGAAAGAAAGAAAGAAAGAAAGAAGAAAGAAAGAAAGAAAGAAAAAAGAAAGAAAGAATGATATTTAAAAAGAAAGAAAAAAAGAAAGAAAAAAGAAATAAAAAAGAAAGAAGAAAGAAATTTAAAAAAAGAGAAAGAAAGAAAGAAGAAATAAAGAAAGAAGAAAGAAATTAAAAAAGAAAGAAAGAAAAAAGAAAAAAGAAAGAATGAAAGAAAAAAGAAAGAAAGAAAGACAGAAAAAAAGAAGGAAAGAAAGAAACAAAAACGAAAGAAAAAAAAAGAAAAAATTAAAAAGAAAGAAAAATAAAGGAAAAAGAAAGAAAAAAGAAACAAAGAATAAAGAAAGGCAGAAAAGAGATAGAAAGAAAGAAGAAAGAAAGAAAAATGAAAGAAAGAAAGAGAGAAGAAAGAAAGAGAGAAAGACAGAAAAAAATGAAAGAAAAAAGAAGAAAGAAAAACGAAAGAAAAGAGGAAGAAAATATTAAAAAGAAATAAAGAAAGAAAGAAAGAAAAAAGAAAGGAAGAAAGAAAGAAAATAGAAGGAATGAAAGAAAGAAATTAGGAAAGAAAGAAAGAAAGAAAGTAGGAAAGAAAGAAAGAAAGAAAGAAAAAAAAGAAAGAAAGAAAGAAAGAGAGAAATTAGGAAAGAAATAAAGAAAGGAAGAAAGGCAGAAAGAAAGAAAGCAGAAAGAAAGGCAGAACGAAAGAAAGGCAGAAAGAAAGAAAGAAAGAAAGCAGAAAGAAGTAAAGAAAAAGAAAGAAAGGCAGAAAGTAAAAAAGAAAGAAAGAAAGGCGGGCAAGAAAGAAACAAAGAAAAAATTAGAGAAAGAAAGAAATTTCTGCAGAAAGATTGAAATAAAGAAAGAAGGAAAGAAGGAAAGAAAGAAAGAAAGAAAGGCAGAAAGAAAGGCAGAAATAAATAAATAAATAAAGAAAGAAAAGCAGAAAGAAACAAACAAAGAAAGAAAGAGAGAAAGAAATAAAGGCAGAAAGAGAGAAAAGCAGAAAGAAATTTGTAGAGAAAGAAAGGCAGAAAGAAAGAAAGGCAGAAATAAAGAAAGAAGGAAAGAAAGAAGGAAAGAAAAAAGAAAGAAAGAAAGAGAGAAAGAAGGAAAGAAACAAAGTAGGAAAGAAAGAAAGAAATAAAATAAGAAAAGAAAATAAGAAAATGAAAGAAAAAAGAAAGAAAGAAAAGAAAGAAAAAAGAAAAAAGAAAGAAAAACAAAAGAAAGAAGAAAGAAAAAAGAAAAAACAAAGAAGAAAGACAGAAAAAGAGAAAGAAACAAAGAAAGAAAGAAGAAAGAAAGAAAAAAGAATGAAAGAAAGAAAGAAAGAAAAAACTAAGAAGAAAGAAAAAGAAAGAAAGAAAGAAAGAATAAAGAAAGAAAGAAAGAATAAATAAAGAAAGAAAGACAGAAAAAGGAAAGAAAGAAAGAAGAAAGAAAGAAAAAATAAATAAAGAAAGAAAGACAGAAAAAAAGAAAGAAAGAAAGTAGGAAAGAAAGAAAGTAGGAAAGAAAGAAAGAAAGAAAAAAGAAGGAAAGAAAGAAAAAAGAAAGAAAGAAAGAAATTTAAAAAGAAAGAAAGAAAGAAAAAAGAAAAAAGAAAGAAGAAAGAAAGAAAATAAAAAAGAAAGAAAGAAGAAATAAAAGAAGAAAGAAAGAAAAAAGAAAGAAAGAAAGGAAGAAATTAAAAAAGAAAGGAAGAAAGAAAGAAAAAAGAAAGAAAAAGGAAAGAAAGAAAGAAGAAAGAAAGAGGAAGAAAGAAAGAAAGAAAGAAAAAGAAAGAGGGAAAGAAAGAAAGAACGAAAAAAGGAAGAAAAAAGAAAGAAAGAAAGAAAGAAAAAAGGAAGAAAAAAGAAAGAAAGAAAGAAAGAAAGAAAAAAGAAAGAAAAAAGAAGAAATTAAGAAAAAAGAAAGAAAGAAAGACAGAAAGAAAGAAGGAAAGAAAGAAAGAAGAAAGAAAGGAGAAAGAAAGAAAGAAAAAGAAAAAATAAAGAAAGAAGAAAGAAAGAAAGAAAGACAGATAGAAAGAAAGAAAGAAAAAATAAAGAAAGTAAAAAGAAAGAAAGAAAGAAAGAAAAAAGAAAGAAAGAAAAAGAAAGAAAGAAAGAAAGACAGAAAGTAAAAAGAAAGAAAGAAAGAAAGACAGAAGGAAAGAAAGAAAGAAGGAAAAAGAAAGAAAGAATGAAAGAAAGGAAGAAAATAGATAGAAAGAAAGAAGAAAGAAACGAATAGAAAGAAAGAAAGGAAAAAAAAGAAAG
>JAVLUU010000569.1:52500-55000 GCA_032206185.1 Columba guinea | reverse complement strand
AAGAAAGACAAAAAGAAATAAAGAAAGAAAAAGAAAGAAAGTAAGAAGAAAGAAAGAAAAAAGAAAGAAAGACAGAAAGAAAGACAGAAAGAAAGAAAGGAAGGAAAAGAAAGAAAGAAAGAAAGAAAGAAAGAATGAAAGAAAAAAGAAAGAAAGAAAGAAAGAGAAAAGAAAGAAAGAAAGAAAGACAGAAAGAAAGACAGAAAGAAAGAAAGAAAGAAATAGAAAGAAAGTAAGAAGAAAGAAAGAATGAAATACAGAAAGAAAGACAAAGAGAGAAAGAAAGAAAAAGAAAGAAAGAAAGAAAGAAGGAAGAAAGAAAGAAAGAAAAAAGAATAACAGAAAGAAAGACAGAAAGAATGAAAGAAAAAAGAAAAAAGAAAGAAAAAAGAAAGAAAAAAGAAAGAAAGAAAAAAACAATAAAGAAAGACAGAAAGAAAGACAGAAATAAAGAAAAAAAGAAAAAAGAAAGAAGAAAGAAAGAAAGAAAGAAAGAAAAAAAAGAAAAAAGGAAAGAACGAAAGAAAGAAGGAAAAAAGAAAGAAAGGTAAAGAAAGAAAGAAAGAAAGAAAGAAAGAAAGAAAAAAAAGAAAGAAAGAAAAAAAGAAGGAAATAAGAAAGAAAGGAAAAGAAAGAAAGAAAGAAAGACAGAAGGAAAGAAAGAAAAAAGAAAAAGAAAGTAAAAGAAAGGAAGAAAGAAAGAAAGATGAAAGAAAGAAAGAAAAAAGAAAGAAAGAAAGACAGAAAGAAAGAAAGAAAAAAGAAAAAGAAAGAAAGAAAGTAAGAAGAAAGAAAGAAAGAAAAAAAAAGAAAGAAAAAAGAAAGAAAGAAAAAGAAAGAAAGAAAGAAGAAAGCAATAAAGAAAGACAGAAAGACAGAAAGGAAGAGAAAAAGAAAGGAAGAAAGAAAGAAAAAGAAAGAAAGGAAGAAAAAAGAAGAAAAAAGAGAAAGAAAGGGAAAGAAAGAAAGAAAGAAAGAAAAAGAAAAGAATAAAGAAAGAAAGAAAGAAAGAAAAAAGAAAGAAAAAAGAAAGAAAGAAAGAATGAAAAAAGAAAGGAAGAAGAAAGAAAGAAAGAAAGAAAGAAAGGAAAATAAGAAAAAGAAAGAAAGAAAAGAGAAAGAAAGAAAAATAAGAAAAAGAAAGAAAAAGAAAGAAAGAAAAAAGAAGAAAGAAAGACAGAAAGAAAGAAAGAAAGAAAAAGTAATAAAGAAAGAAAGAAAAAAGAAAAAAGTCAGAAAGAAAGAAAGGAATAAAGAAGGAAAAAGAAAGAAAGAAAGAAAGAAAGAAAGAAAGGAAGAAAGAAAGACAGAAAGACAGAAAAAAAGAAAGAAAAAGAAAGAAAGAAAGAAAGACAGAAAAAAGACAAAAAGAAAGAAAGAAAAAAAGAAAGACAGAAAGAAAGACAGAAAGAAAGGAAGGAAAAGAAAGAAAGAAAGTAAGAAAGAAAGAAAGAAAAAATAAAGAAATAAAGAAAGAAAAAAAAGAGAGAAAAAAGAAAGAAAGAAATAAATAAAGAGAAAAGAAAGAAAGAAAGAAAGAAAGAAAGAAAGACAGAAAGAAAGAAAGAAAGAAAAAGAAAGAAAGAAAGAAAGAAAGAAAGAAGAATGAAATACAGAAAGAAAGACAAAGAAAGAAAGAAAGAAAAAGAAAGAAAGAAAGAAAGAAGGAAGAAAGAAAGAAAGAAAGAAAGAAAAAAGAAAGACAGAAAGAAAGACAGAAAGAATGAAAGAAAAAAGAAAAAAGAAAGAAAAAAGAAAGAAAAAAGAAAGAAAGAGAAAACAATAAAGAAAGACAGAAATAAAGAAAAAAAGTAAAAAGAAAGAAGGAAAGAAAGAAAGAAAAGAAAAAAGGAAACAAAGAAAGAAAGAAGGAAAAAAAGAAAGAAAGGAAAAGAAAGAAAGAAAGAAAGAAAGAAAAAGAAGAAAAAAGAAAGAAAGAAAAAAAAAGAAGGAAATAAGAAAGAAAGGAAAAGAAAGAAAGAAAGACTGAAAGAAAGAAAAAAAAAAAAGAGGAAAGTAAAAGCAATAAAGAAAGCAAGAAAGACGAAAGAAAGAAGAAAGAAAGCAAGACAGAAAGAAAGAAAGAAAAAAGAAAAAGAAAGAAAGAAAGAAAGAAGAAAGAAAGAAATAAAGAAAAAAAAGAAAGAAAAAAGAAAGAAAGAAAAAGAAAGAAAGAAAGAAAGAAAGGAAAAGAAGGAAAGTAAGAAAGAAAGAAAGAAAAAAGAAAGAAAGAAAGATAAAAGAAAGAAAGAAAGAAAGAAAAAAAAAGAAAGAAAAAAGAAAGAAAGAAAAAAATGAAAGAAAGAAGAAAGAAATAAAGAAAGACAGAAAGAAAGACAGAAAGGAAGAGAAAAAGAAAGAAAGAAAGAAAGAAAGAAAAAGAAAGAAAGGAAGAATGAAAAAAGAAAGGAGGAAGAAAGAAAGAAAGAAAGAAAGAAAGAAAAAGGAAAGAGAAGAAAGAAATAAAGAATGAAAAAAGAAAGGAGGAAGAAAGAAAGAA
>JAVLUU010000569.1:40000-50000 GCA_032206185.1 Columba guinea | reverse complement strand
AAAAGAATGAAAGGAAGAAAAAAAGAAGGAAAAAGAGAAAGAAAGGGAAAGAAAGAAAGAAAGAAAAAGAAAAGAATAAAGAAAGAAAGAAAGAAAGAAAAAAGAAAAAAGAAAGAAAGAAAGAAAAAAGAAAGAAAGAAAGAAAAAAGAAAGAAAGAAAGAAAAAAGAAAGAAAGAAAGAAAGACAGAAATGAAGGGAAAAAGAAAGAAAGAAAGAAAGAAGGAAAAAAAGAAAGAAAGGAAAAGAAAGAAAGAAAGAAAGAAAGAAAGAAAGAAAGAAAAAGAAGGAAAAAGAAAAAAGAAAAAAAAGAAGGAAATAAGAGAGAAAGGAAAAGAAAGAAAGAAAGACAGAAAGAAAGAAAGAAAAAAAGAAGAACAAAGTAAAGAAAGAAAGAAAGATGAAAGAAAGAAAGAAAGAAGAAAGAAAGAAAGACAGAAAGAAAGAAAGAAAAAAAGAAAAAGAAAGAAAGAAAGAAAAAAGAAAGAAGAAAGAAAAAAGAAAGAAAGAAAGAAAAAGAAAGAAAGAAAGTAAGAAGAAAGAAAGAAAAAAAGAAAGAAAGACAGAAAGAAAGACAGAAAGAAAGAAAGGAAGGAAAAGAAAGAAAGAAAGAAAGTAAGAAAGAAAGGAAGAAAAAGAAAGAAAGAAAGAAAGAAAGAAGAAAGAAAGAATGAAAAAAGAAAGACAGAAAGACAGAATGAAAGAAAAAAGAAAAAAGAAAAAAGAAACAAAAAAAAAAAGAAAAAAGAAAGAAAGAGAAAACAATAAAGAAAGACAGAAAGAAAGACAGAAATAAAGAAAAAAAGAAAAAAGAAAGAAGAAAGAAAGAAAGAAAGAAAGAAAAAAAAAGGAAAGAAAGAAAGAAAGAAGGAAAAAAGAAAGAAAGGAAAAGAAAGAAAGAAAGAAAGAAAGAAAGAAAAAGAAGAAAAATGAAAAAAAGAAAAAAAAGAAGGAAATAAGAAAGAAAGGAAAAGAAAGAAAGAAAGAAAGACAGAAAGAAAGAAAGAAAAAAAGAGGAAGAAAGTAAAAGAAAGAAAGAAAGAAAGAAAGACGAAAGAAAGAATGAAAAAAGAAAGAAAGAAAGACAGAAAGAAAGAAATAAAATAGAAAAAGAAAGAAAGAAAGAAAGAAAGAAAGAAAGAAAGAAGAAAGAAAGAAAGAAAGAAAAGAAAAGAAGAAAAAAGAAAGAAAGAAAAAGAAAGAAAGAAAGAAAGAAAGAAAGAAATAAAGAAAGACAGAAAGAAAGACAGAAAGAAAGAAAGAAAGGAAAAGAAGGAAAGTAAGTAAGAAAGAAAGAAAAAAGAAAGAAAGAAAGAAAGAAAAAAACAAAGAAAAAAGAAACAAAGAAAAAGAAAGAAAGAAAGAAGAAAGAAATAAAGAAAGACAGAAAGAAAGTCAGAAAGGAAGAGATAAAGAAAGAAAGAAAGAAAGAAAGGAAGAAAAAAAGAAGGAAAAAGAGAAAGAAAGGAAGAAAAAAAGAAGGAAAAAGAGAAAGAAAGGGAAAGAAAGAAAGAAAAAAAAAGAATAAAGAAAGAAAGAAAGAAAGAAAAAAGAAAGAAAAAAGAAAGAAAGAAAGAAAAAAGAATGGAATAAGAAAGAAAGAAAGAAAAAGGAAGGAAGAAAGAAAGAAAACAGAAAGAAGAAAGAAAGAAAAAAGAAAGAAGAAAGAAAGAAAGAAAAAAGAAAGAAAGAAAGAAAGAAAGAAAAAAGAAAGAAGGAAAAAAGAATGAAGAAAGAAAGAATGAAAGAAAAAAGAAAGAAAGAAGAAAGAAAGAAAGAAAGAGTGAAATAAAGAAAGAAAGATAGAAGGAAAGAGAGAAAGAAAGGAAGAAAGAAAAAAGAGAAAGAAAGAAAGAAAGAAAGAAAGAAAAAAGAAAAAAGGAAGGAAAAATAGAAAGAATGAAAAGAAAGAAAGAAAGAAAGAAAAAAGAAAGAAAGAAGAAAGGAAGGAAAAGAAAGAAAGAAAGACTGAAAGAAAGAAAAAAAGAAGAAGAAAGTAAAAGAAAGAAAGAAATAAAGACGAAAGAAAGAAAGAAATAAAGAAAGAAAAAAGAAAGAATAAAGTAAGGAAGACAGAAAGAAAGACAGAAAAGAAAGAAGGAAAGAAAGAAACAAAAAGAAATAAAGAAGGAAAGAAGAAAGAAAGAAAAAGGAAACAAAGAAAGAAAAAGGAAATAAAAAAGAAAGGAAAAGAAAGAAAGAAAGAAAGAAAGAAAGAAGAAAGAAAGAAAGAAAGAAAAAAGAAAGAAAGAAAAATAAGAAAAAGAAAGAAAAAGAAAGAAAGAAAAAAGAAGAAAGAAAGACAGAAAGAAAGAAAGAAAGAAAAAGAAATAAAGAAAGAAAGAAAAAAGAAAGAAAAAAGTCAGAAAGAAAGAAAGGAATAAAGAAGGAAAAAGAAAGAAAGAAGGAAAGAATGGAAGAAAGAAAGATAGAAAGACAGAAAAAAAGAAAGAAAAAGAAAAAAAGAAAGAAAGAAAGACAGAAAGAAATACAAAAAGAAAGAAAGAAAGAAAAAGAAAGAAAGTAAGAAGAAAAAAAGAAAAAAGTAAGAAAGACAGAAAGAAAGACAGAAAGAATGAAAGGAAGGAAAAGAAAGAAAGAAAGAATGTAAGAAAGAAAGAAAGAAAAAAGAAAGAAATAAAGAAAGAAAAAAAAGAAAGAAAAAAGAAAGAAAGAAATAAAGAAAGAGAAAAGAAAGAAAGAAAGAAAGACAGAAAGACAGAAAGAAAGAAAGAAAGAAAAAGAAAGAAAAAAGGAAAGAAAGAAAGAAGGAAGGAAAAAAGAAAGAAAGGAAAAGAAAGAAAGAAAGTAAGAAAGAAAGAAAAAGAAGAAAAAAGAAAGAAAGAAAAAAAAGAAGGAAATAAGAAAGAAAGGAAAAGAAAGAAAGAAAGACAGAAAGAAAGAAAGAAAAAAAGAAGAAGAAAGAAAAAGAAAGAAATAAGAAAGAAAGAAAGAAGAAAGAAAGAAAAAAAGATAGAAAAAAAAGAAAGAAAAAGAAAGAAAGAAAGAAAGAAAGAAAGAAAGAAAGAAAGATATAAAGAAAGACAGAAAGAAAGAAAGAAAGGAAAAGAAGGAAAGTAAGAAAGAAAGAAAGATAAAAGAAAGAAAGAAAGAATAAAAAAGAAAGAAAAAAGAAAGTAAGAAAAAGAAAGAAAGAAAGAAGAAAGAAATAAGGAAAGACAGAATGAAAGACAGAAAGGAAGAAAGAAAAATAAAGAAAGGAAGAAAAAAAGAAGGAAAAACAGAAAGAAAGGGAAAGAAAGAAAGAAAGAAAGAAAAATGAAAGAAAGAAAGAATGAAAAAAGCAAGGAAGAAGAAAGAAAGAAAGAAAGAAAAAGAAAGAAAGAAAGAAAAAAGAAAGAAATAAAGAAAGGAAAAAAAGAAAGAAAAAAGAAAGAAAGAAATAAAGAAAGAGAAAAGAAAGAAAGAAATAAAGACAGAAAGAGAGAAAGAAAGAAAGAAAGAAAAAGAAAGAAAGAAAGAAAGAAGAAAGAATGAAATACAGAAAGAAAGACAAAGAAAGAAAGAAAGAAGGAAGAAAGAATGAAAGAATGAAAAAAGAAAGACAGAAAGAAAGACAGAAAGAATGAAAGAAAAAAGAAAAAAGAAAGAAAAAAGAAAGAAAAAAGAAAGAAAGAAAAAATAATAAAGAAAGACAGAAAGACAGAAATAAAGAAAAAAAGAAAAAAGAAAGAAGAAAGAAAGAAAGAAAGAAAGAAAAAAAGAAAAAAGGAAAGAAAGAAAGAAAAAGGAAAAAAGAAAGAAAGGAAAAGAAAGAAAGAAAGAAAGAAAGAAAGAAAGAAAAAGAAGAAAAAGAAAGAAAGTAAAAAGAAGGAAATAAGAAAGAAAGGAAAAGAAAGAAAGAAAGAAAGACAGAAAGAAAGAAAGAAAAAAAGAAGAAGAAAGTAAAAGAAAGAAAGAAAGACGAAAGAAAGAAAGAAAAAAGAAAGAAAGAAAGAAAGAAGAAAGAAAGAAAGAAGAAAAAAGAAAGAAAGACAGAAAGCGAAAAGAAAGAAAGAAGAAAGAAAGAAAGAAGAAAGAAAGAAAAAAAGAAGAAAGTGAAAAAGAAGAAAGAAAGAAAGAAGGAGAGAAAGAAGAAAGAAAGAAAGAAAGAAAGAGGAAAGAAAATAGAAAGAAAGAAAGAAGAAAGAGAAAAGAAAGAAAGGAGAAAGAAAGAATGAAAGAAGAAAAAAGAAAGAAGAAAGAAAGTAAGAAGAAAGAAAGAAAGAAAAAAGAAAGAAGAAAGAAATAAAGAAAAAAGAAAGAAGGAAAGAAAGACAGCAAAAGAAAGAAAGAAAGAAAGAAAAAAGAAAGAAAAAATAATGAAAGAAAGAAAGAATGAAAAAAGAAAGAAAGAAAGAAAAAAGAAAGAAAGAAAGACAGAAAGAAAGAAAGAAAAAAAAAAGAAAGAAAGAGAGAAAGAAGGACATAAAGAAACATAGAAGAAAATAAAAAAAGAAAGAAAAAAAAAAGAAAGAAAGAAAAAGGAAAGAAAAAAGGAAGAAAGAAAAAAGAAAGAAAGAAAGAAAGAAAAAGAAAGAAAGAAGAATAAAAAAAGAAAGAGAGAAGAAAGAAAGAAGAATAAAAAAAGAAAGAAAGAAAGAAAGAAGAATGAAAGAAAGAAAGAAAGAAAAAAGAAAGAAAAAAAGAAAGACAGAAAGAAAGAAAGAAGAAAAAAGAAAGAAGAAAGAAAGAAAGAAGAAAGAAAGAAAGTAGTAAGAGAGAAAGAAAGAGAAAAGAACGAAAGGAGAAAGAAAGAAAGAAGAAAAAAGAAAGAAGAAAGAAAGAAAGATAGAATGAAGAAAGAAGAAAGAAAGAAAAAAGAAAGAAACAAAAAGTAAAGAAAGAGAGAAAGACAGAAACAAAGAAAGAAAAAGAAATAAAGGAAGAAAGAAAGAAAGAAAGAAGAAAGAAAGAAGGAAAGAAAGAAGAAAGAGAAAAGGAAGAAAGAAAGAAGAAAGAAATAAAGAAGAAAAAAGAAAGAAGAAAGAATAAAGAAAGAAAGAAAAAAGAAAGAAGGAGAGAAAGAAAAAAGAAAGAAAGAATAAAGAAAGAAAGAAAGACAGAAAGCAAAAAGAAAGAGAAAAGAAAGAAAGAAAGAAGAAAAAGAAAGAAAAAGAAACAAGGAAGTAAGAAAGAAAGACAGAAAGAAAGAAAGAAAAAAAAAGAAAGAAAGAAGAAAAGAAAGAAAGAAAGAAAGAAAGAAAGAAAGAAAGAAGAAAGAAAGAAAGAAAAAAGAAAGAAAGAAAGACAGAAAGCAAAAAGAAAGACGAAAGAAAGAAGAAAAAAGAAAGAAGAAATAATGAAAGAAGAAAGAAAGATAAAAAGAAGAAAGTAAAAAAGAAGAAAGAAAGAAAGAAAGAAAGAAAGAAAGAAGAAAGAAAGAAAGAAAGAAGAAAGAGAAAAGAAAGAAATAAAGAAGAGAAAAGAAAGAAAGAAGAAAGAAAGAATGAAAGAAAAAAGAAAGAAAGAAAAAAGAAAGAGAAAGAAAAAAGAAAGAAAGAAAGAAAGAAAAAGAAAGAAAGAAAGAAAAAAGAAAGAAAAAAGAATGAAAGAAAGAATAAAGAAAGAAAGAAAGAAAAAAGAAAGACAGAAAGAAAGACAGAAAGAAAGAAAAAAGAAAAAGAAAGAAAAAAGAAAGAAAGAAAAAAGAAAGAAAAAAGAAAGAAAGAAAAAAGAAAGAACGAAAGAAAGAAAGAAAGAATGGAAAAGAAAGAAAGAAATAAAATAAATAAATAAAGAAAGAAAGAAAGAAAGAAAAAAAGTAGAAAGAAAGAAAGAAGAAAGAAAGAAAGAAAGAAAGAAGAAAGAAAGAAAGAAAGAAAGGAAGAAAGAAAGAAAGAAAGATATAAAAAAAGAAAGAAGAAAGAAAGAAAGAAAAAAGAAAGAAAAAAGAACGAAGGAAAGAAAGAAGAAAGAGAAAAGGAAGAAAGAAAGAACAAAGAAAGAAAGAAGAAAAAAGAAAGAAGAAAGAATAAAGAAAGAAAAAAGAAAGAAAGAAAAAAGAAAGAAAGAAAAAAGAAAGAAAGAAAGACAGAAAGCAAAAAGAAAGAGAAAAGAAAGAAAGAAAGAAGAAAAAGAAAGAAAAAGAAACAAGGAAGTAAGAAAGAAAGACAGAAAGAAAGAAAAAAAAAGAAAGAAAGAAGAAAAGAAAGAAAGAAAGAAAGAGGAAAGTAAGAAAGAAAAAAGAAAGAAGGACAGAAAGCAAAAAGAAAGACAAAAGAAAGAAAGAAAGAAGAAAAAAGAAAGAAGAAAGAATGAAAGAAGAAAGAAAGAAAAAAGAAGAAAGTAAAAAAGAAGAAAGAAAGAAAGAAAGAAAGAAAGAAGAAAGAAAGAAAGAAAGAAGAAAGAACAAAGAAAGAAATAAAGAAGAGAAAAGAAAGAAAGAAGAAAGAAAGAATGAAAGAAGAAAAAAGAAAGAATAAAGAAAGAAAGAAGAAAGAAAGAAAGAAAGAAAAAAGAAAGAAAGAAAAAAGAAAGAGAAAGAAAAAAGAAAGAAAGAAAGAAAGAAAAAGAAAGAAAGAAAGAAAAAAGAAAGAAAAAAGTATGAAAGAAAGAATAAAGAAAGAAAGAAAGAAAAAAGAAAGACAGAAAGAAAGAAAGAAAGAAAGAAAAAAGAAAAAGAAAAAAGAAAGAAAGAAAGAAAGAAAGAAAAAAAGAAAGAAAGAAAAAAGAAAGAAGAAAGAAAGAAAGAATGAAAAAGAAAGAAATAAATTAAAAGAAGAAAGAAAGAAGAAAGAAAGAAAGAAGAATAAAAAAAGAAAGAAAGAAATAAAATAAATAAATAAATAAATAAAGAAAGAAAGAAAGAAAAAAAAGTAGAAAGAAAGAAAGAAGAAAGAAAGAAAGAAAGAAGGAAGAAAGAAGAAAGAAAGAAAAAAGATAGAAAGAAAGAAAAAATAAGAAAGAAAAAGAAAGAAAAAAGAAAGAAAGAAAGAAAGGAGAAAGAAAGAAAGAAAAAGGAAAGAAAGAAAGACAGAAACAAATACAGAAGCAAAGAAAGAAAAAAGAAAAAGAAAGAAAAAGAAACAAGGAAGAAAGAAAGAAAGACAGAAAGAAAGAAAGAAAAAGAAAGTAAGTAAGAAAGAAAGAAAAAAGAAAGAAAGAAAGAAAGAAAGGAAGAAAGAAAGAAAGAAAGATATAAAAAAAGAAAGAAATAAGAAAGAAAGAAAGAAAAAAGAAAGAAAAAAGAACAAAAGAAAGAAAGAAGAAAGAAAGAAAGAAAGAAGAAAGAGAAAAGGAAGAAAGAAAGAAGAAAGAAAGAAGAAAAAAGAAAGAAGAAAGAATAAAGAAAGAAAGAAAAAAGAAAGAAAGAAAAAAGAAAGAGAGAAAGAAAAAAGAAAGAAAGAAAGACAGAAAGGAAAAAGAAAGAGAAAAGAAAGAAAGAAAGAAGAAAAAGAAAGAAAAAGAAACAAGGAAGTAAGAAAGAAAGAAAGAAAGAAAAAAAAAAAGAAAGAAAGAAGAAAAGAAATAAAGAAAGAAAGAAAGAAGGAAGAAAGAAAGAAAAAAGAAAGAAAGAAAGACAGAAAGCAAAAAGAAAGACAAAAGAAAGAAAGAAAGAAGAAAAAAGAAAGAAGAAAGAATGAAAGAAGAAAGAAAGAAAAAAAGAAGAAAGTAAAAAAGAAGAAAGAAATAAAGAAAGAGAGAAAGAAAGAAGAAAGAAAGAAAGAAAGAAAAAAGAAAGAAAGAAAAAAGAAAGAGAAAGAAAAAAGGAAGAAAGAAAGAAAGAAAATAAAGAAAGAAAGAAAAAAGAAAGAAAAAAGAATGAAAGAAAGAATAAAGAAAGAAAGAAAGAAAAAAGAAAGACAGAAATAAAGACAAAGAAAGAAAAAAGAAAAAGAAAAAAGAAAGAAAGAAAGAAAGAAAAAAAGAAAGAAAGAAAAAACAAAGAAAAAAGAAAGAAAGAAAAAGAAAGAATGAAAGAAAGAAAGAAAGAATGAAAAAGAAAGAAATAAGATTAAAAGAAGAAAGAAAGAAGAAAGAAAGAAAGAAGAATAAAAAAAGAAAGAAAGAAAGAAATTAAATAAATAAAGAAAGAAAGAAAAGAAAAAAAAGAAGAAAGAAAGAAAGAAGAAAGAAAGAAAGAAGAAAGAAAGAAAAAAGATAGAAAGAAAGAAAAAAGAAAGAAAGAAAAAGAAAGAAAGAAAAAAGAAAGAAAGAAAGAAAGAAGAAAGAAAGAAAGAAAAAGGAAAGAAAGAAAGACAGAAAGAAAGACAGAAGCAAAGAAAGAAAAAAGAAATAGAAAGAAAAAGAAACAAGGAAGAAAGAAAGAAAGACAGAAAGAAAGAAAGAAAAAGAAAGTAAGTAGGAAAGAAAGAAAAAAGAAAGAAAGAAAGAAAGAAAGGAAGAAAGAAAGAAAGAAAGATATAAAAAAAGAAAGAAATAAGAAAGAAAGAAAAAAAGAAAAAAGAACGAAAGAAAGAAAGAAGAAAAAAGAAAGAAAGAAGAAAGAGAAAAGGAAGAAAGAAAGACGAAAGAAAGAAAGAAGGAAAAAGAAAGAAGAAAGAATAAAGAAAGAAAGAAAAAAGAAAGAAGGAGAGAAAGAAAAAAGAAAGAAAGAATAAAGAAAGAAAGAAAGACAGAAAGCAAAAAGAAAGAGAAAAGAAAGAAAGAAAGAAGAAAAAGAAAGAAAAAGAAACAAGGAAGTAAGAAAGAAAGACAGAAAGAAAGAAAGAAAAAAAAAGAAAGAAAGAAGAAAAGAAAGAAAGAAAGAAAGAAAGAAAGAAAGAAAGAAGAAAGAAAGAAAGAAAAAAGAAAGAAAGAAAGACAGAAAGCAAAAAGAAAGACAAAAGAAAGAAAGAAAGAAGAAAAAGAAAGAAAAAGAAACAAGGAAGTAAGAAAGAAAGACAGAAAGAAAGAAAGAAAAAAGAAAGAAAGAAGAAAAGAAAGAAAGAAAGAAAGAAAGAAGAAAGAAAGAAAGAAAAAGAAAGAAAGAAAGACAGAAAGAAAGAAAGAAAAAGAAAGAAAGAAAGAAAGAAAAAAGAAAGAAAGAAAGAAGGAAAAAAGAAAGAAAGACAGAAAGAAAGACAGAAAGAAAGAAAAAAGAAAAAGAAAAAAGAAAGAAAGAAAGAAAGAAAGAAAAAGAAAGAAAGAAAGAAAAAAGAAAGAAAGAAAGAAGAAAGAAAGAATGAAAAAGGAAAGAAAGAAAGAAAGATAAAAGAAAGAAAGAAAGAAAGAAAGAAAAAGGAAAGAAAGAAAGACAGAAAGAAAGACAGAAAAAAGAAAGGAAAAAGAAAAAGAAAGAAACAGAAACAAGGAAGAAAGAAAGAAAGAAAGACAGAAAGAAAGAAAAAGAAAGAAAGAAAGTAAGAAAGGAAGAAAGAAAGAAAGAAAGAAAAAAGAAAGAAAAAAGAAGGAAAGAAAGAAAGAAAGAAAAAAGAAAGAAAAAAGAAAGACAGAAAGAAAGAAAAAAAATATATAAATAAATAAATAAAGAAAGAAAGACAAAGAAAGAAAGAAAGAGAGAAAAAAGAAGGAAGAAAGAAAGAAAGATAGAAAGAAAAAAGAAAGAAAGATAGAAAAAAGAAGAAAGTAAAAAAGAAGAAAGAAAAAAGAAAGAAAGAAGAAAGAAAGAAATAAAGAAAGAAGAAAGAATAAAGAAAGAAAGAACGAAGAAAGAGAAAAGAAAGAAAGAAGAAATAAAGAATGAAAGAAGAAAAAAGAAATAAGAAAGAAGTAAAGAAGAAAAAAGAAAAAAAAAGATAGAAAGAAGAAAGAAAGAAAGAAAAAAGAAAGAAAGAAAGAAAAAAGAAAGAAAGAAAGAAAGAAAAAGAAAGAAAGAAAGAAAAAAGAAAGAAAAAAGAAAAAAAGAAAGAATAAAGAAAGAAAGAAAGAAAAAAGAAAGAAAGAAAGAAGAAAGAGAAAAGAAAGAAAGAAGAAAGAAAGAAAGAAAGAAGAAAAAAGAAAGAAGAAAGAAAGAAAGAAGAAAGACAGAAGAAAGAAAGAAAAAAGAAAAAAAGAAAGAAAAGAGAAAGAAAGAAAGAAAGAAAAAGAAAGAAAGAA
>JAVLUU010000569.1:32500-35000 GCA_032206185.1 Columba guinea | reverse complement strand
AGAAAGAAAGAAAGAAAAAATAAAGATAGAAAGAAAAAAGAAAAAGAAAGATAAAGAAAGAAAGAAAAAGAAAGAAAGAAAGAAAGAAAGAATTGAAGAAAGAAAGAAAGAAAGAAAGAAAAAGGAAAGAACGAAGAAAGAAAGACAGAGAGAAAGAAAGAAGAACGAAATAAAGAAAGAATAAAGAAAGTAAGAAAAAAGAAAGAAAGACAGAAAGAAAGACAGAAAGAAAGAAAGAAAAAAGAAAAAGAAAGAAAAAGAAAGAAAGAAAGAAAGAAAGAAAGAAAAAAGAAAGAAAGAAGAGAAAAAGAAAGCAAAAAGAAAGAAAGAAAGAAGAAAAAAAGAAAGAAAGAAAGAAGAAGAAAGAAAGAAAGACAGAAAGACAGAAAGAAAGAAAGTAGAAAAAAGAAAGAAGAAAGAAAGAAGAAAGAAAGAAAGAAAAAAGAAAGAGAAAATAAAGAGAGAGAAAGAAAGAAGAAAAGAGAAAGAAAGAGAAAGAAAGAAAGCAAGAAGAAAGCAAGAAAAAAGAAAGAAAGAAAAAAGAAAGAAAAAAGAAAGAAAGAAAAAGAAAGAAAGAAAGAAAAAAGAAAGAAAGAAAGAAAGAAAGAAGGAAAAAGAAAGAAAGACAGAAAGAAAGAAGAAAGAAAGAAAGAAAAAAAAAGAAATAAAGAAAGAAAGACAAAGAAAGAAAGAAAGAAAAAAGAAGAAAGAAAGAAAGAAGAAAGAAAGGAAGAAAAAGGACAGAAAGAAAGAAAGAAAGAAAAAGAAAGATTAAAAGACAGAAAGAAAGAAAGAAAGAAAAAGAAAGAAAGAAAGATAGAAAGAAAGAAAGAGAGATAGAAAGAAAGACAGAAAGAAAAAAGAAAAAGAAAGAAAAATAAAGAAAGAAAGAAAGAAAGAAAAAAGGAAAAGAATGAAAGAAGGAAAAGAAAGAAAAAAGAAAGAAAAAAGAAAAAGGAAAGAAAGAAAGAAAAAAGAAAAATAAAGACAGAAAGAAAGAAAAAGAAAGAAAGAAAGAAAGAAAGGAAGAAAGAAGAAAGACAGAAAGAAAAAAGGAAAAGAAAGAAAGAAAAAAGAAAATAGAAAGAAAGAAAGAAGAAAGAAAGAAAGAACGAAGAAAGAAAGAAAGAAAGAAAAAATAAAGATAGAAAGAAAAAAGAAAAAGAAAGAAAAAGAAAGAAAGAAAAAGAAAGAAAGAAAGAAAGAAAGAAAGAATTGAAGAAAGAAAGAAAGAAAGAAAGAAAAAGGAAAGAACGAAGAAAGACAGAGAGAAAGAAAGAAGAACGAAATAAAGAAAGAATAAAGAAAGTAAGAAAAAAGAAAGAAAGACAGAAAGAAAGACAGAAAGAAAGAAAGAAAAAAGAAAAAGAAAGAAAAAGAAAGAAAGAAAGAAAGAAAGAAAGAAAAAAGAAAGAAAGAAGAGAAAAAGAAAGCAAAAAGAAAGAAAGAAAGAAGAAAAAAGAAAGAAAGAAAGAAGAAGAAAGAAAGAAAGACAGAAAGACAGAAAGAAGGAAAGTAGAAAAAAGAAAGAAGAAAGAAAGAAGAAAGAAAGAAAGAAAAAAGAAAGAGAAAATAAAGAGAGAGAAAGAAAGAAGAAAAGAGAAAGAAAGAGAAAGAAAGAAAGAAAGCAAGAAGAAAGCAAGAAAAAAGAAAGAAAGAAAAAAGAAAGAAAAAAGAAAGAAAGAAAAAGAAAGAAAGAAAGAAAAAAGAAAGAAAGAAAGAAAGAAAGAAGGAAAAAGAAAGAAAGACAGAAAGAAAGAAGAAAGAAAGAAAGAAAAAAAAGAAATAAAGAAAGACAAAGAAAGAAAGAAAGAAAGAAAAAAGAAAGAAAGAAAGAAGAAAGAAAGAAAGACAGAAAGACAGAAAGAAAGAAAGAAAAAAGAAGAAGAAGGAAGAAAAAGAAACAAAGGAAGAAAGATAGAAAAAACGACAATAAAAAGAAAGAAAGAAAGGAAAAGAAAGAAGGAACAAAGAAAGAAGAAAGAAGGAAAGAAAGAAAGACAGAAAGCGAAAATAAAGAAAGAAGAAAGAAAGAAAGAAAAAAAAGAAAGAAGAAACAAAGAAAGAAGAAAGAAAGAAAGAAAAAAAGAAGAAAGTAAAAAATAAGACAGAAAGAAAGAAAGAAGAAAGAAAGAAAGAAAGAAGAAAGAAAAAAGAAAGAAAGAAAGAAGAAAGAGAAAAGAAAGAAAGGAGAATGAAAGAATGAAAGAAGAAAAAAGAAAGAAGAAAGAAAGAAAGAAAAAAGAAATAAGGAAAAAAAAACATAGAATGAAAGAAAGAAAGAAAGGAAAAGAAAGAAAGAAAGAAGGAAAGAAAAAAGAAAGAAAAAAGAATGAAAGAAAGAAGAAAGAAAGAAAGATAAAAGAAAGAAAGAAAAAAGAAAGAAAAAAGAAAGAAAGAAAAAAGAAAGAAAAAAGAATGAAAGAAAAAAGAAAGAAAGAAAGAAAGAAAAAAAAAGAAAGGAGAATAAAAAAGAAAGAAAGAATAAAGAAAGAAAGAA
>JAVLUU010000569.1:12500-20000 GCA_032206185.1 Columba guinea | reverse complement strand
AAAAAGGAAAGAAAGAAAAAAGAAAGAAGAAAGAAAAGAGAAAGAAAGGAAGAAAGAAAGAAAGAAAGAAAGAAAGAAAGAAAGACAGAAAGAAAGAAAGGAAGAAAGAAAGAAAGAAAAAGGAAAGAAAGAAGAAAGAAAGAAAGAAAGAAAAAAGAAAGAAGAAAGAAAAAAGAAAGAAAGGAAGAAAGAAAGAAAGAAAGAAAAAAAGAAAGAAAGAAGAAAGAAAGAAAGAAAGAAAAAAGAAAGAAAGAAAAAAGAGAAAAAAGAAAAAAGAAAAAGGAGAGAAAGAAGGAAGAAAGAAAAACAAAAAGAAAGACAGAAAGAAAGAAAGAAAAAAGAAAAGGAGAGAAAAAGAAAGAAAGAAAGAAAAAGAAAGAAAGAAAGAAAGAAAGAAAGGAAGAAAGAAAGAAAGAGAAAAGGAAAGAAAGAAGAAAGAAAGAAGGAAAGAAAGAAGGAAAGAAAGAAGGAAAGAAAGAAAGACAGACAGAAAGAAATAAAAAAGTAAGTAATAAAAAAGAGACAGAAGAAAGAAAGAAAAAAGAAAGAAAGAAAGAAGAAAGAAGGAAGGAAAGAATAAAGAAAGAAATAAAGAAAGAAGAAAGAAAGAAAGAAAAAAGAAAGTAAGAAAGAAAGAAAGAAAGAAAAAAGAAAGAAAGAAGAAAGAAAGAAAGAAAGAAAAAGAAAGAAAGAAAGAAAGAAAGAGGAGAGAAAGAAAGAAAGAAAGAAAGACAGAAAGAAAGAAAGAAAGAAAGAAAGAAAAAGTTAGAAAGAAAAAAGCAAAAAGAAAGAAAGAAAAATAAATAAAAGAGAAAGAAAGAAAGAAAAAAGAAAGAAAGAAAGAAAAAAACAAAGAAAGAAAGACGGAAAGAAAGAAAGAAAGAAAAAGAAAGAAAGAAATAAAGAAAAAGAAAGAAAGAAAAAAGAAAGAAAGAGAGAGAGAAATAAAGAAAAAAAGGAAAGAAAGAAAGAAAGAAAAAAGAAAGAAAGGAAGGAAGAAAGAAAGAAAGAAAGAAGAAAAAAGAAAGAAAGAAAGAAAGACAATAAGACAGAAAGAAAGAAAGAAAGAAAGAAAAAAGAAAGAAAGAAAGAAAGAAAGAAAAAAGAAAGAAGAAAGAAAGAAAGAAAGAAAGAAAGAACAAAAGAAAAAAGAAAGAAAGAAGAAAGAAAGAAAAAAGAAAGAAAGAAAGAAAGAAAGAAAAAAAAAGAAGAAAGAAAAATAAAAGAAAGAAAAAGAAATAAAGAAAGAAAGAAAAAAGAAAGACAGAAAGAAAGACAGAAAGAAAGAAAGAAAGATAAAGAAAGAAAGAAAGAAAGAAATAAAGAAAGAAAGAAAAAAAGGAAAAAAGAAAGAAAGAAGAAAGAAAAAGAAAGAAAGAAAGAAGAAAGAAAGAAAGAAAGAAAAAAGAAAGGAGAAAGAAAGTAAGAAAGAAAGAAAAAAGAAAGAAAGAAGAAAGAAGGAAAGAAAAAAGAAAGAAGAAAGAAAAAAGAAAGAAAGAAATAAAGGAAGAAAGAAAGAAATAAATGAAGAAAGAAAGAAAAAAAAGAAAAAAGAAAGAAGAAAGTAAGAAAGAAAGAAAGAAAAAAGAAAGAGAGAAGAAAGAAAGAAAGAAAAAACAAAGAAAGAAAGAAATACATAAATAAAGAAAGAAGGGAAGAAAAAAGAGAAGAAAGAAAGAAGGAAAAAATAAAGAAAGAAAAACAGAAAGAAATACAGATAGAAAGAAAGAAAAAAGAAAGCAAGTAAAAAAAGAAAGACAGAAAGAAAGAGTGAAAAAAGAAAAAGAAAGAAAGAAAGAAAGATTGAATGACAGAAAGACAGAAAGAAAGAAAAAAGAAAGAAGTAGAAAGAAAGAAAGAAAAAAGAAGGAAATAAGAAGGAAAGACAGAAAGAAAGAAAGAAAAAAAGAAAAAGAAAAAAAGAAAGAAAGAGAGTAAAAAAGAAAGAAAAAAGAAAGAAAGAAGAAAGAAAGAAAGAAAAGAAAGAAAGAAAAAAGAAAGAAAAAAGAAAGAAAGAAAGAAAGAGGAAAGAAAGAAAGAAGAAAGAAAGACAGAAAAAAAGAAAAAAAGAAAGTAAAAAGAAAGAAAGAAAGAAAGACAGAAAGAAAGAAAGAAAGAAAGAAGAAGAAAGAAAGAAAGAAAGAAAAAAGAAAGAAAGAAAGAAAAAAACAAAGAAGAAAAAAGAAATAAGTAATAAAGAAAGAAAGAAAAAGAAAGAAAAAAGAAAGAAAGAAAGAAAGAAGAAAGAAAAAAGAAAAAAAGAAAGAAAGAAAGAAGAAAGAAAGAAAGAAAGAAAGAAAGAAAAAGGAAAGAAAGAAATACAGAGAGAGAAAGAAAGAAAAAAGATAGAAAGAAAAAAGAAAAGAAAGAAGAAAGAAAAAGGAAAGAAAGAAAGAAAGACAGAAAGAAAGACGGAAAGAAAGAGAGAAAAAAGAAAAAGAAAGAAAAAGAAAGAAAGAAAAAGAAAGAAAGAAAGAAAGAAAGAAAGAAAGAAAGAAAGAAAGAAAAAACAAAGAAAGAAAGAAGGAAAAAAGAAAGAAAGAAGAAAGAAAGAAAGAAAAAAGAAAGAAAGAAGGAAAGAAAGAAAGAAAGAAAAAGAAAGAAGAAAGAAAAAAGAAAGAAAGAAAGAAGAAAGATTAAAGAGAGAATGAAAGAAGAAAGGAAGAAAGAAGAAAAAAGAAAGAAGAAAGAAAGACAGAAGAAAGAAAAAAAAAAGAAGAAAAAAGAAGAAAGAAAGAAATAAAAAAGAAAGAAGAAAGAAAGAAAAAAGAAAGAAAGAAATAAGAAAGAAAGAAAGACAGAAAGAAAGACAGAAAGAAAGAAAGAAGAAAAAGAAAAAGAAGGAAAGAAATAAAGAAAGAAAAAAGAAAGAAAGAAAGAAAGGAAAAGAAGTAAAGAAAGAAAGAAGAAAGAAAGAAAGAGAGAAAGAAAGAAAGAAGGAAAGAAAGAAGGAAAAAAGAAAGAAAGAAAGACAGAAAGAAAGAAAGAAGAAAGAGAAAAGAAAGAAAGAAGAAAGGAAGGAAGAAAGAAAGAAAGAAACAAAGACAGAAAGACAGAAATTCAGAAAGAAACAAAACAAGAAAGAAAGAAAGAAGAATAAAAAAAGAAAGAAAGAAGAAAGAAAGAAAGAAAGAAAGACAAAGACAGAAAGACAGAAAAAAGGAAA
This sequence comes from Columba guinea, assembly GCA_032206185.1. Taxonomy (NCBI): domain Eukaryota; kingdom Metazoa; phylum Chordata; class Aves; order Columbiformes; family Columbidae; genus Columba; species Columba guinea. Next base: position 16,834 of record JAVLUU010000569.1, on the reverse strand, counting down.
AGAAAGAAGGAAAGAGAAAAGAAAGAAAGATAAAAGAAAGAAAGAAGAATGGAAGAAAGAAAAAAGAAAGAAGGAAAGAAAAAAACAAAGAAAGAAAGAAAAAAAAAGAAAGAAGAAGGAAAGAAAGAAAGAGAGAAAAAAAGTAAGAAGAAAGAAGGAAAGAAGAAAGAAAGAAAGAAAGAAAGAAATAAAAAAGAAGGAAAGAAAGACAGAAAGAAAGATAGAAGAAGAAAGAAAGAGAGAAAAAAGAAAGAAAGAAAGAGAAAAAAAAGAAAGAAGAAAGAAAGAATTAAGAAAGAAAGAAAGAAAAAGAAAGTAAGAAAGAAAGTAGAAAAAAGAAAGAAGAAAGAAAGAAAGAAGAAAGAAAGAAAGAAAAAAGAAGAAATAAAAAAAGAAGAAAGAGAGAAAGAAAGAAAGAAAAAAGAAAGAAAGAAAGAAAAAAGAAATAAAGAAAGAAGGAAATAAAGAAAGAAAGAAAGAAAGAAAAAAAGAAAGAAAAAAGAAAGATAAAAGAAAGAAAAAAGAAAGAAAGAAGAAAGAAAGAAAGGAAGAAGAAAGAACGAAAGAAAGAGAGAGAGAAAGAAAAAAGAAAGAAAGACAGAAAGAAAAAAGAAAAAGAAAGAAAAAGAAAGAAAGAAAGAAAGAAAGACAGAAATAAAGAAAGAAAGGAAAAGAAAGAAAGAAAGAAAGAAGAAAGAAAGAAAGAAAGAAGGACAGAAAGACGGAAAGAAGAAAAATGGAAAAGAAAGGAAGAAATACAGAAAGAAAGAGAGAAAGATAGCAAAAAGAAAAAAGAAAGAAAGAAGAAAGAAAGAAAGAAAAAAGAAAGGAAGAAAGAAAAAAGAAAGAAAGAAGAAAGAAAGAAAGAAAAAAGAAAGAAGGAAAGAAAGAAAGAAGGAAAGAAGAAAGAAAGAAAGAAAGAAATAAACGAAAGAAAGAATGAAGAAAGAAAGAAAGAAAAAGAAAGAAATAAAAAGGAAAGAAAGAAAAATGAAAAAAGAAAGAAGAAAGTAAGAAATAAGAAAGAAAGAAAGAAGAAAAAAGAAAGAAATAAGAAAGAAAGAAAGAAAAAGAAAGGAAGAAAGAAAAAAGAAAGAAAGAAAGAAGAAAGAAAGAAAGAAAGAAAAAGAAAGAAAGAAAAAAGAAAGAAACAAAGAAAGAAGAAAGAAAATAGAAATAAAGAAAGAAAGACAGAAAGAAAGACAGAAAGAAAGAACGATAGAAAAAAAAAGAAAGAAAAAGAAAGAGTGAAAGAAAGAAAGAAAGACAGAAAGAAAGAAAGAAAGAAAAAGAAAGAATGAAAAAGGAAAGAAAGTAAAGAAAGAAAGAAAAAAGAAAGAAAAAAGAAAGAAAAAAGAAAGAAAGAAGGAAAAAAGAGAAAGAAAGAAAGAAAGAAAGAAAGAAAGAAAGAAAGAAAGAAAGAAATAGAAAAAAGAAAGACAGAAAGAAATACTGAAAGAAAGAAAGGGAAAAGAAGATAAAAAAAAGAAAGAAAAAAGAAGGAAAGAAAGACAGAAAAAAAGATAGAAGAAGAAAGAAAGAGAGAAAAAAGAAAGAAAGAAGGAAAGAAAGGGAGAAAGAAAAAAGAAAGAAAGAAAGGAAGAAAGAAAGAAAAAAGAAATAAATAAGAAAGAAATAAAGAAAAAAGAAAGAAATAAGAAAGAAATAAGAAAGAAATAAAAAAACAAAGAAAGAAAATAAAAAGAAATAAGAAAGAAATAAAAAAAGAAAGAAAAAAGAAAGAAAAAAGAAAGAAAGAAGAAAGAAAGAAAGAAAGAAAAATGAAGGAAAGAAAGAAGAAAGAACGAAAGAAAGATAGAAAGAAAAAAAGAAAGAAAGACAGAAAGAAAGAAAAAAGAAAAAGAAAGAAAAAAAAAGAAAGAAATAAAGAAAGACAGAAAGAAAGAAAGGAAAAGAAAGAAAGAAAGAAAGAAAGAAAGAAAGAAAGAAAGAAAGAAAAGAAAGAAAGAAAAAGGAAAGAAAAAAGAAAGAAAGAATAAAGAAAGAAAGAAGAAAGAAAGAAAAAAGAAAGAAATAAAGAAAGAGAGAAAGAAAGACAGAAAGACAGAAAGAAGAAAAAAGGAAAAGCAAGGAAGAAAGACAGAAAGAAAGACAGAAAGATAGCAAAAAGAAAAAAGAAAGAAAGAAGAAAGAAAGAAAGAAAAAGAAAGGAAGAAAGAAAAAAGAAAGAAAGAAGAAAGAAAGAAAGAAAAAAGAAAGAAGAAAGAAAAAATAAAGAAATTAAGAAAGGAAGAAAGAAGGAAAGAAAGAAAGAAAGAAAGAAGAAAGAAAGGAAGAAAAAAGGAAGAGAGAAAGAAAGAAAGAAAGAAATCAGAAAGATAGAAAGAAAGAAAGACAAAGAAAGAAAGAAAGAAAATAGAAAGAAAGAAAGACAGAAAGAAAGACAGAATGAAGGAAAGAAAGGAAAAGAAAGAAAGAAAGAAAAAATGATAGAAAGATAGAAAGAAGAAAGAAAGAAAGAAGAAAGAAAGAAGAAAGAGAAAAAAAGAAAGAATTAAAGAAAAAAGAAAGAAAGAAAAAAGAAAGAAAGAAAAAAGACAGAAAGAGAGGAAAAAAGAAAGAAAAAAATAAGAAAAAAGAAAGAAAATAGAAAGAAATAAAAAAGAATTAAAAAAAAAAGAAAGAAAGAAAAAAGAAAGAAATAAGAATGAAAGAACAAAGAAAGACAGAAAGAAAGACAGAAAGAGAGAAAGAAAGAAAGAAAGAAAGAAAAAGAAAGAAAGAAAGAAAAAAGAAAGAAAGAATGAAAGAATTAAAAAAGAAAGAAAGACAGAAAGAAAGTCAGAAAGAAAGAAAGAAAGAAAGAATTGAAGAAAGAAAGAAAGAAAGAAAGAAAAAGGAAAGAACGAAGAAAGAAAGACAGAGAGAAAGAAAGAAGAACGAAATAAAGAAAGAATAAAGAAAGTAAGAAAAAAGAAAGAAAGACAGAAAGAAAGACAGAAAGAAAGAAAGAAAAAAGAAAAAGAAAGAAAAAGAAAGAAAGAAAGAAAGAAAGAAAGAAAAAAGAAAGAAAGAAGAGAAAAAGAAAGCAAAAAGAAAGAAAGAAAGAAGAAAAAAAGAAAGAAAGAAAGAAGAAGAAAGAAAGAAAGACAGAAAGACAGAAAGAAAGAAAGTAGAAAAAAGAAAGAAGAAAGAAAGAAGAAAGAAAGAAAGAAAAAAGAAAGAGAAAATAAAGAGAGAGAAAGAAAGAAGAAAAGAGAAAGAAAGAGAAAGAAAGAAAGCAAGAAGAAAGCAAGAAAAAAGAAAGAAAGAAAAAAGAAAGAAAAAAGAAAGAAAGAAAAAGAAAGAAAGAAAGAAAAAAGAAAGAAAGAAAGAAAGAAAGAAGGAAAAAGAAAGAAAGACAGAAAGAAAGAAGAAAGAAAGAAAGAAAAAAAAAGAAATAAAGAAAGAAAGACAAAGAAAGAAAGAAAGAAAAAAGAAGAAAGAAAGAAAGAAGAAAGAAAGGAAGAAAAAGGACAGAAAGAAAGAAAGAAAGAAAAAGAAAGATTAAAAGACAGAAAGAAAGAAAGAAAGAAAAAGAAAGAAAGAAAGATAGAAAGAAAGAAAGAGAGATAGAAAGAAAGACAGAAAGAAAAAAGAAAAAGAAAGAAAAATAAAGAAAGAAAGAAAGAAAGAAAAAAGGAAAAGAATGAAAGAAGGAAAAGAAAGAAAAAAGAAAGAAAAAAGAAAAAGGAAAGAAAGAAAGAAAAAAGAAAAATAAAGACAGAAAGAAAGAAAAAGAAAGAAAGAAAGAAAGAAAGGAAGAAAGAAGAAAGACAGAAAGAAAAAAGGAAAAGAAAGAAAGAAAAAAGAAAATAGAAAGAAAGAAAGAAGAAAGAAAGAAAGAACGAAGAAAGAAAGAAAGAAAGAAAAAATAAAGATAGAAAGAAAAAAGAAAAAGAAAGAAAAAGAAAGAAAGAAAAAGAAAGAAAGAAAGAAAGAAAGAAAGAATTGAAGAAAGAAAGAAAGAAAGAAAGAAAAAGGAAAGAACGAAGAAAGACAGAGAGAAAGAAAGAAGAACGAAATAAAGAAAGAATAAAGAAAGTAAGAAAAAAGAAAGAAAGACAGAAAGAAAGACAGAAAGAAAGAAAGAAAAAAGAAAAAGAAAGAAAAAGAAAGAAAGAAAGAAAGAAAGAAAGAAAAAAGAAAGAAAGAAGAGAAAAAGAAAGCAAAAAGAAAGAAAGAAAGAAGAAAAAAGAAAGAAAGAAAGAAGAAGAAAGAAAGAAAGACAGAAAGACAGAAAGAAGGAAAGTAGAAAAAAGAAAGAAGAAAGAAAGAAGAAAGAAAGAAAGAAAAAAGAAAGAGAAAATAAAGAGAGAGAAAGAAAGAAGAAA
>JAVLUU010000568.1:0-24999 GCA_032206185.1 Columba guinea | reverse complement strand
TGCAAGGCAAGGCAAGGCAAAAAGGCAAAGAAAGGCAAAGAAAGGAAAGGCAAATGGGCAAAGCAAGGCAAGGCAAGGCAAAAGGGCAAAGAAAGGCAAGGGAAGGCAATGCAAAACGGCAAAGAAAGGAAAGGCAAGGAAAGGCAAAACGGAGAAGTAAGGAAAGGTAAGGCAAGGTAAAAATGGCAAAGCAAAGCAAGGCAAGGCAAAAGGGCAAAGCATGGTAAGGGAAGAGAAACGGGTAAAGAAAGGCAATGCAAGGCAAAAGGGCAAAGAAAGGAAAGGCAAAAGGGCAAAGGACGACAATGCAAGGCAAGTCTAAAGGGCAAAGCAAGGCAAGGCAAATGGGGAAAGCAAGGTAATGAAAGGCAAAGGAAAAGGGCAAAGCAGGGCAAGGCAAGGCAAAAGGCTAAAGAAAGGGAAGGCAAAGCAAATGGTTAAAGCAAGGCAAGGCAAATGGGTAAAGCAAAGCAAGGTAAGGCAAGGTAAATGGGCAAAGCAAGGCAAGGCAATGCAAAAGGGCAAAGCATGTCAAGGGAAGAGAAACGGGTAAAGAAGGGCAATGCAAGGCAAAAGGGCAAAGAAAGGCAAGGCAAGGAAAGGCAAGGCAAAATGAAAAAGAAAGGCAAGGCAAAAGGCCAAAGCAAGGCAAGGCAAGGCAAAAGAGCAAAGCAAGGCGAGGCAAGGCAAGGCAAAAGGGCAAAGCAAGGAAAGGCAAAAGGGGAAAGCAAGACAATGCAAGGCAAGTCTAAATAGCAAAGCAAGGCAATGCAAGAGAAGGCAAAAGGGCAAACCAAGGCAAGGCAAATGGGGAAAGCAAGGTAATGAAAGGCAACGGAAAAGGGCAAAGCAAGGCATTGCAAGGTAAAAAAGCAAACCAAGGCAAGGCAAGGGAAAAGGGCAAAGCTAAGCAAGGCAAGTCAAAAGAGAAAGCAAGACAAGGCATGGCAAGGCAAAAGGGCAATGCAAGGCAAGGTAAGGCAAAAACGCAAAGCAAGGCAAGGAAAAAGGGCAAAGAAAGGCAAGGGAAGGCAAGGCAAAAGTGCAAACCAAGGCATGCAAAGGCAACACAAAAGAGCAAATCAAGGCAAGGCAACGCAAAAGGGCAAAGCAAGTCAAGGCAAAAGGGCAAAGCAAGGCAAGGCAAGGAAAGGGAAAAGGGTAAAGCAAGGTAATGCAAGGCAAAAGGGCAAAGCAAGACAAGGCAAGGCAAGGCAAAAGGGAAGAGCAAGGCAAGGCAAGGCAAGGTAAAACGGCAAATCAATGCAAGGCAAGGCAAAAGGGTAAAGAAAGGGAAGGCAAAGCAAACGGGTAATGCAAGGCAAGGCAAGGCAAAAAGGCAAAGAAAGGCAAAGAAAGGAAAGGCAAATGGGCAAAGCAAGGCAAGGCAAGGCAAAAGGGCAAAGAAAGGAAAGGCAAGGAAAGGCAAAATGGAAAAGTAAGGAAAGGTAAGGCAAGGTAAATGGGCAAAGCAAGGCAAGGCAAGGCAAAAGGGCAAAGAAAGGCAAGGGAAGGCAATGCAAAACGGCAAAGAAAGGAAAGGCAAGGAAAGGCAAAACGGAGAAGTAAGGAAAGGTAAGGCAAGGTAAAAATGGCAAAGCAAAGCAAGGCAAGGCATAAGGGCAAAGCATGGTAAGGGAAGAGACACGGGTAAAGAAAGGCAATGCAAGGCAAAAGGGCAAAGAAAGGAAAGGCAAAAGGGTAAAGGACGACAATGCAAGGCAAGTCTAAAGGGCAAAGCAAGGCAAGGCAAATGGGGAAAGCAAGGTAATGAAAGGCAAAGGAAAAGGGCAAAGCAGGGCAAGGCAAGGCAAAAGGCTAAAGAAAGGGAAGGCAAAGCAAATGGTTAAAGCAAGGCAAGGCAAGGCAAATGGGCAAAGCAAAGCAAGGTAAGGCAAGGTAAATGGGCAAAGCAAGGCAAGGCAAGGCAAAAGGGCAAAGCATGTCAAGGGAAGAGAAACGGGTAAAGAAGGGCAATGCAAGGCAAAAGGGCAAAGAAAGGCAAGGCAAGGAAAGGCAAGGCAAAATGAAAAAGAAAGGCAAGGCAAAAGGCCAAAGCAAGGCAAGGCAAGGCAAAAGAGCAAAGCAAGGCGAGGCAAGGCAAGGCAAAAGGGCAAAGCAAGGAAAGGCAAAAGGGGAAAGCAAGACAATGCAAGGCAAGTCTAAATAGCAAAGCAAGGCAATGCAAGAGAAGGCAAAAGGGCAAACCAAGGCAAGGCAAATGGGGAAAGCAAGGTAATGAAAGGCAACGGAAAAGGGCAAAGCAAGGCATTGCAAGGTAAAAAAGCAAACCAAGGCAAGGCAAGGGAAAAGGGCAAAGCTAAGCAAGGCAAGTCAAAAGAGAAAGCAAGACAAGGCATGGCAAGGCAAAAGGGCAATGCAAGGCAAGGTAAGGCAAAAACGCAAAGCAAGGCAAGGAAAAAGGGCAAAGAAAGGCAAGGGAAGGCAAGGCAAAAGTGCAAACCAAGGCATGCAAAGGCAACACAAAAGAGCAAATCAAGGCAAGGCAACGCAAAAGGGCAAAGCAAGGCAAGGCAAAAGGGCAAAGCAAGGCAAGGCAAGGAAAGGGAAAAGGGTAAAGCAAGGTAATGCAAGGCAAAAGGGCAAAGCAAGACAAGGCAAGACAAGGCAAAAGGGAAGAGCAAGGCAAGGCAAGGCAAGGTAAAACGGCAAATCAATGCAAGGCAAGGCAAAAGGGTAAAGAAAGGGAAGGCAAAGCAAACGGGTAATGCAAGGCAAGGCAAGGCAAAAAGGCAAAGAAAGGCAAAGAAAGGAAAGGCAAATGGGCAAAGCAAGGCAAGGCAAGTCAAGGCAAAAGGGCAAAGAAAGGAAAGGCAAGGAAAGGCAAAACGGAAAAGTAAGGAAAGGTAAGGCAAGGTAAATGGGCAAAGCAAGGCAAGGCAAGGCAAAAGGGCAAAGAAAGGCAAGGGAAGGCAATGCAAAACGGCAAAGAAAGGAAAGGCAAGGAAAGGCAAAACGGAGAAGTAAGGAAAGGTAAGGCAAGGTAAAAATGGCAAAGCAAAGCAAGGCAAGGCAAAAGGGCAAAGCATGGTAAGGGAAGAGAAACGGGTAAAGAAAGGCAATGCAAGGCAAAAGGGCAAAGAAAGGAAAGGCAAAAGGGCAAAGGACGACAATGCAAGGCAAGTCTAAAGGGCAAAGCAAGGCAAGGCAAATGGGGAAAGCAAGGTAATGAAAGGCAAAGGAAAAGGGCAAAGCAGGGCAAGGCAAGGCAAAAGGCTAAAGAAAGGGAAGGCAAAGCAAATGGTTAAGGCAAGGCAAGGCAAATGGGCAAAGCAAAGCAAGGTAAGGCAAGGTAAATGGGCAAAGCAAGGCAAGGCAAGGCAAAAGGGCAAAGCATGTCAAGGGAAGAGAAACGGGTAAAGAAGGGCAATGCAAGGCAAAAGGGCAAAGAAAGGCAAGGCAAGGAAAGGCAAGGCAAAATGAAAAAGAAAGGCAAGGCAAAAGGCCAAAGCAAGGCAAGGCAAGGCAAAAGAGCAAAGCAAGGCGAGGCAAGGCAAGGCAAAAGGGCAAAGCAAGGAAAGGCAAAAGGGGAAAGCAAGACAATGCAAGGCAAGTCTAAATAGCAAAGCAAGGCAATGCAAGAGAAGGCAAAAGGGCAAACCAAGGCAAGGCAAATGGGGAAAGCAAGGTAATGAAAGGCAACGGAAAAGGGCAAAGCAAGGCATTGCAAGGTAAAAAAGCAAACCAAGGCAAGGCAAGGGAAAAGGGCAAAGCTAAGCAAGGCAAGTCAAAAGAGAAAGCAAGACAAGGCATGGCAAGGCAAAAGGGCAATGCAAGGCAAGGTAAGGCAAAAACGCAAAGCAAGGCAAGGAAAAAGGGCAAAGAAAGGCAAGGGAAGGCAAGGCAAAAGTGCAAACCAAGGCATGCAAAGGCAACACAAAAGAGCAAATCAAGGCAAGGCAACGCAAAAGGGCAAAGCAAGGCAAGGCAAAAGGGCAAAGCAAGGCAAGGCAAGGAAAGGGAAAAGGGTAAAGCAAGGTAATGCAAGGCAAAAGGGCAAAGCAAGACAAGGCAAGGCAAGGCAAAAGGGAAGAGCAAGGCAAGGCAAGGCAAGGTAAAACGGCAAATCAATGCAAGGCAAGGCAAAAGGGTAAAGAAAGGGAAGGCAAAGCAAACGGGTAATGCAAGGCAAGGCAAGGCAAAAAGGCAAAGAAAGGCAAAGAAAGGAAAGGCAAATGGGCAAAGCAAGGCAAGGCAAGGCAAAAGGGCAAAGAAAGGCAAGGGAAGGCAATGCAAAACGGCAAAGAAAGGAAAGGCAAGGAAAGGCAAAACGGAGAAGTAAGGAAAGGTAAGGCAAGGTAAAAATGGCAAAGCAAAGCAAGGCAAGGCAAAAGGGCAAAGCATGGTAAGGGAAGAGAAACGGGTAAAGAAAGGCAATGCAAGGCAAAAGGGCAAAGAAAGGAAAGGCAAAAGGGCAAAGGACGACAATGCAAGGCAAGTCTAAAGGGCAAAGCAAGGCAAGGCAAATGGGGAAAGCAAGGTAATGAAAGGCAAAGGAAAAGGGCAAAGCAGGGCAAGGCAAGGCAAAAGGCTAAAGAAAGGGAAGGCAAAGCAAATGGTTAAAGCAAGGCAAGGCAAGGCAAATGGGCAAAGCAAAGCAAGGTAAGGCAAGGTAAATGGGCAAATCAAGGCAAGGCAAGGCAAAAGGGCAAGCATGTCAAGGGAAGAGAAACGGGTAAAGAAGGGCAATGCAAGGCAAAAGGGCAAAGAAAGGCAAGGCAAGGAAAGGCAAGGCAAAATGAAAAAGAAAGGCAAGGCAAAAGGCCAAAGCAAGGCAAGGCAAGGCAAAAGAGCAAAGCAAGGCGAGGCAAGGCAAGGCAAAAGGGCAAAGCAAGGAAAGGCAAAAGGGGAAAGCAAGACAATGCAAGGCAAGTCTAAATAGCAAAGCAAGGCAATGCAAGAGAAGGCAAAAGGGCAAACCAAGGCAAGGCAAATGGGGAAAGCAAGGTAATGAAAGGCAACGGAAAAGGGCAAAGCAAGGCATTGCAAGGTAAAAAAGCAAACCAAGGCAAGGCAAGGGAAAAGGGCAAAGCTAAGCAAGGCAAGTCAAAAGAGAAAGCAAGACAAGGCATGGCAAGGCAAAAGGGCAATGCAAGGCAAGGTAAGGCAAAAACGCAAAGCAAGGCAAGGAAAAAGGGCAAAGAAAGGCAAGGGAAGGCAAGGCAAAAGCGCAAACCAAGGCATGCAAAGGCAACACAAAAGAGCAAATCAAGGCAAGGCAACGCAAAAGGGCAAAGCAAGGCAAGGCAAAAGGGCAAAGCAAGGCAAGGCAAGGAAAGGGAAAAGGGTAAAGCAAGGTAATGCAAGGCAAAAGGGCAAAGCAAGACAAGGCAAGGCAAGGCAAAAGGGAAGAGCAAGGCAAGGCAAGGCAAGGTAAAACGGCAAATCAATGCAAGGCAAGGCAAAAGGGTAAAGAAAGGGAAGGCAAAGCAAACGGGTAATGCAAGGCAAGGCAAGGCAAAAAGGCAAAGAAAGGCAAAGAAAGGAAAGGCAAATGGGCAAAGCAAGGCAAGGCAAGTCAAGGCAAAACGGCAAAGAAAGGAAAGGCAAGGAAAGGCAAAACGGAAAAGTAAGGAAAGGTAAGGCAAGGTAAATGGGCAAAGCAAGGCAAGGCAAGGCAAAAGGGCAAAGAAAGGCAAGGGAAGGCAATGCAAAACGGCAAAGAAAGGAAAGGCAAGGAAAGGCAAAACGGAGAAGTAAGGAAAGGTAAGGCAAGGTAAAAATGGCAAAGCAAAGCAAGGCAAGGCAAAAGGGCAAAGCATGGTAAGGGAAGAGAAACGGGTAAAGAAAGGCAATGCAAGGCAAAAGGGCAAAGAAAGGAAAGGCAAAAGGGCAAAGGACGACAATGCAAGGCAAGTCTAAAGGGCAAAGCAAGGCAAGGCAAATGGGGAAAGCAAGGTAATGAAAGGCAAAGGAAAAGGGCAAAGCAGGGCAAGGCAAGGCAAAAGGCTAAAGAAAGGGAAGGCAAAGCAAATGGTTAAAGCAAGGCAAGGCAAGGCACATGGGCAAAGCAAAGCAAGGTAAGGCAAGGTAAATGGGCAAATCAAGGCAAGGCAAGGCAAAAGGGCAAAGCATGTCAAGGGAAGAGAAACGGGTAAAGAAGGGCAATGCAAGGCAAAAGGGCAAAGAAAGGCAAGGCAAGGAAAGGCAAGGCAAAATGAAAAAGAAAGGCAAGGCAAAAGGCCAAAGCAAGGCAAGGCAAGGCAAAAGAGCAAAGCAAGGCGAGGCAAGGCAAGGCAAAAGGGCAAAGCAAGGAAAGGCAAAAGGGGAAAGCAAGACAATGCAAGGCAAGTCTAAATAGCAAAGCAAGGCAGTGCAAGAGAAGGCAAAAGGGCAAACCAAGGCAAGGCAAATGGGGAAAGCAAGGTAATGAAAGGCAACGGAAAAGGGCAAAGCAAGGCATTGCAAGGTAGAAAAGCAAACCAAGGCAAGGCAAGGGAAAAGGGCAAAGCTAAGCAAGGCAAGTCAAAAGAGAAAGCAAGACAAGGCATGGCAAGGCAAAAGGGCAATGCAAGGCAAGGTAAGGCAAAAACGCAAAGCAAGGCAAGGAAAAAGGGCAAAGAAAGGCAAGGGAAGGCAAGGCAAAAGTGCAAACCAAGGCATGCAAAGGCAACACAAAAGAGCAAATCAAGGCAAGGCAACGCAAAAGGGCAAAGCAAGGCAAGGCAAAAGGGCAAAGCAAGGCAAGGCAAGGAAAGGGAAAAGGGTAAAGCAAGGTAATGCAAGGCAAAAGGGCAAAGCAAGACAAGGCAAGGCAAGGCAAAAGGGAAGAGCAAGGCAAGGCAAGGCAAGGTAAAACGGCAAATCAATGCAAGGCAAGGCAAAAGGGTAAAGAAAGGGAAGGCAAAGCAAACGGGTAATGCAAGGCAAGGCAAGGCAAAAAGGCAAAGAAAGGCAAAGAAAGGAAAGGCAAATGGGCAAAGCAAGGCAAGGCAAGTCAAGGCAAAACGGCAAAGAAAGGAAAGGCAAGGAAAGGCAAAACGGAAAAGTAAGGAAAGGTAAGGCAAGGTAAATGGGCAAAGCAAGGCAAGGCAAGGCAAAAGGGCAAAGAAAGGCAAGGGAAGGCAATGCAAAACGGCAAAGAAAGGAAAGGCAAGGAAAGGCAAAACGGAGAAGTAAGGCAAGGTAAAAATGGCAAAGCAAAGCAAGGCAAGGCAAAAGGGCAAAGCATGGTAAGGGAAGAGAAACGGGTAAAGAAAGGCAATGCAAGGCAAAAGGGCAAAGAAAGGAAAGGCAAAAGGGCAAAGGACGACAATGCAAGGCAAGTCTAAAGGGCAAAGCAAGGCAAGGCAAATGGGGAAAGCAAGGTAATGAAAGGCAAAGGAAAAGGGCAAAGCAGGGCAAGGCAAGGCAAAAGGCTAAAGAAAGGGAAGGCAAAGCAAATGGTTAAAGCAAGGCAAGGCAAGGCAAATGGGCAAAGCAAAGCAAGGTAAGGCAAGGTAAATGGGCAAAGCAAGGCAAGGCAAGGCAAAAGGGCAAAGCATGTCAAGGGAAGAGAAACGGGTAAAGAAGGGCAATGCAAGGCAAAAGGGCAAAGAAAGGCAAGGCAAGGAAAGGCAAGGCAAAATGAAAAAGAAAGGCAAGGCAAAAGGCCAAAGCAAGGCAAGGCAAGGCAAAAGAGCAAAGCAAGGCGAGGCAAGGCAAGGCAAAAGGGCAAAGCATGTAAAGGGAAGAGAAACGGGTAAAGAAGGGCAATGCAAGGCAAAAGGGCAAAGAAAGGCAAGGCAAGGAAAGGCAAGGCAAAATGAAAAAGAAAGGCAAGGCAAAAGGCCAAAGCAAGGCAAGGCAAGGCAAAAGAGCAAAGCAAGGCGAGGCAAGGCAAGGCAAAAGGGCAAAGCAAGGAAAGGCAAAAGGGGAAAGCAAGACAATGCAAGGCAAGTCTAAATAGCAAAGCAAGGCAATGCAAGAGAAGGCAAAAGGGCAAAGCAAGGCAAGGCAAATGGGGAAAGCAAGGTAATGAAAGGCAAGGGAAAAGGGCAAAGCAAGGCATTGCAAGGTAAAAAAGCAAACCAAGGCAAGGCAAGGGAAAAGGGCAAAGCTAAGCAAGGCAAGTCAAAAGAGAAAGCAAGACAAGGCATGGCAAGGCAAAAGGGCAATGCAAGGCAAGGTAAGGCAAAAACGCAAAGCAAGGCAAGGAAAAAGGGCAAAGAAAGGCAAGGGAAGGCAAGGCAAAAGTGCAAACCAAGGCATGCAAAGGCAACACAAAAGAGCAAATCAAGGCAAGGCAAGGCAAAAGGGCAAAGCAAGGCAAGGCAAGGAAAGGGAAAAGGGTAAAGCAAGGTAATGCAAGGCAAAAGGGCAAAGCAAGACAAGGCAAGGCAAGGCAAAAGGGAAGAGCAAGGCAAGGCAAGGCAAGGTAAAACGGCAAATCAATGCAAGGCAAGGCAAAAGGGTAAAGAAAGGGAAGGCAAAGCAAACGGGTAATGCAAGGCAAGGCAAGGCAAAAAGGCAAAGAAAGGCAAAGAAAGGAAAGGCAAATGGGCAAAGCAAGGCAAGGCAAGTCAAGGCAAAACGGCAAAGAAAGGAAAGGCAAGGAAAGGCAAAACGGAAAAGTAAGGAAAGGTAAGGCAAGGTAAATGGGCAAAGCAAGGCAAGGCAAGGCAAAAGGGCAAAGAAAGGCAAGGGAAGGCAATGCAAAACGGCAAAGAAAGGAAAGGCAAGGAAAGGCAAAACGGAGAAGTAAGGAAAGGTAAGGCAAGGTAAAAATGGCAAAGCAAAGCAAGGCAAGGCAAAAGGGCAAAGCATGGTAAGGGAAGAGAAACGGGTAAAGAAAGGCAATGCAAGGCAAAAGGGCAAAGAAAGGAAAGGCAAAAGGGCAAAGGACGACAATGCAAGGCAAGTCTAAAGGGCAAAGCAAGGCAAGGCAAATGGGGAAAGCAAGGTAATGAAAGGCAAAGGAAAAGGGCAAAGCAGGGCAAGGCAAGGCAAAAGGCTAAAGAAAGGGAAGGCAAAGCAAATGGTTAAAGCAAGGCAAGGCAAGGCAAATGGGCAAAGCAAAGCAAGGTAAGGCAAGGTAAATGGGCAAAGCAAGGCGAGGCAAGGCAAGGCAAAAGGGCAAAGCATGTCAAGGGAAGGGAAACGGGTAAAGAAGGGCAATGCAAGGCAAAAGGGCAAAGAAAGGCAAGGCAAGGAAAGGCAAGGCAAAATGAAAAAGAAAGGCAAGGCAAAAGGCCAAAGCAAGGCAAGGCAAGGCAAAAGAGCAAAGCAAGGCGAGGCAAGGCAAGGCAAAAGGGCAAAGCAAGGAAAGGCAAAAGGGGAAAGCAAGACAATGCAAGGCAAGTCTAAATAGCAAAGCAAGGCAATGCAAGAGAAGGCAAAAGGGCAAAGCAAGGCAAGGCAAATGGGGAAAGCAAGGTAATGAAAGGCAAGGGAAAAGGGCAAAGCAAGGCATTGCAAGGTAAAAAAGCAAACCAAGGCAAGGCAAGGGAAAAGGGCAAAGCTAAGCAAGGCAAGTCAAAAGAGAAAGCAAGACAAGGCATGGCAAGGCAAAAGGGCAATGCAAGGCAAGGTAAGGCAAAAACGCAAAGCAAGGCAAGGAAAAAGGGCAAAGAAAGGCAAGGGAAGGCAAGGCAAAAGTGCAAACCAAGGCATGCAAAGGCAACACAAAAGAGCAAATCAAGGCAAGGCAACGCAAAAGGGCAAAGCAAGGCAAGGCAAAAGGGCAAAGCAAGGCAAGGCAAGGAAAGGGAAAAGGGTAAAGCAAGGTAATGCAAGGCAAAAGGGCAAAGCAAGACAAGGCAAGGCAAGGCAAAAGGGAAGAGCAAGGCAAGGCAAGGCAAGGTAAAACGGCAAATCAATGCAAGGCAAGGCAAAAGGGTAAAGAAAGGGAAGGCAAAGCAAACGGGTAATGCAAGGCAAGGCAAGGCAAAAAGGCAAAGAAAGGCAAAGAAAGGAAAGGCAAATGGGCAAAGCAAGGCAAGGCAAGTCAAGGCAAAACGGCAAAGAAAGGAAAGGCAAGGAAAGGCAAAACGGAAAAGTAAGGAAAGGTAAGGCAAGGTAAATGGGCAAAGCAAGGCAAGGCAAGGCAAAAGGGCAAAGAAAGGCAAGGGAAGGCAATGCAAAACGGCAAAGAAAGGAAAGGCAAGGAAAGGCAAAACGGAGAAGTAAGGCAAGGTAAAAATGGCAAAGCAAAGCAAGGCAAGGCAAAAGGGCAAAGCATGGTAAGGGAAGAGAAACGGGTAAAGAAAGGCAATGCAAGGCAAAAGGGCAAAGAAAGGAAAGGCAAAACGGCAAAGGACGACAATGCAAGGCAAGTCTAAAGGGCAAAGCAAGGCAAGGCAAATGGGGAAAGCAAGGTAATGAAAGGCAAAGGAAAAGGGCAAAGCAGGGCAAGGCAAGGCAAAAGGCTAAAGAAAGGGAAGGCAAAGCAAATGGTTAAAGCAAGGCAAGGCAAGGCAAATGGGCAAAGCAAAGCAAGGTAAGGCAAGGTAAATGGGCAAATCAAGGCAAGGCAAGGCAAAAGGGCAAAGCATGTCAAGGGAAGAGAAACGGGTAAAGAAGGGCAATGCAAGGCAAAAGGGCAAAGAAAGGCAAGGCAAGGAAAGGCAAGGCAAAATGAAAAAGAAAGGCAAGGCAAAAGGCCAAAGCAAGGCAAGGCAAGGCAAAAGAGCAAAGCAAGGCGAGGCAAGGCAAGGCAAAAGGGCAAAGCATGTCAAGGGAAGGGAAACGGGTAAAGAAGGGCAATGCAAGGCAAAAGGGCAAAGAAAGGCAAGGCAAGGAAAGGCAAGGCAAAATGAAAAAGAAAGGCAAGGCAAAAGGCCAAAGCAAGGCAAGGCAAGGCAAAAGAGCAAAGCAAGGCGAGGCAAGGCAAGGCAAAAGGGCAAAGCAAGGAAAGGCAAAAGGGGAAAGCAAGACAATGCAAGGCAAGTCTAAATAGCAAAGCAAGGCAATGCAAGAGAAGGCAAAAGGGCAAAGCAAGGCAAGGCAAATGGGGAAAGCAAGGTAATGAAAGGCAAGGGAAAAGGGCAAAGCAAGGCATTGCAAGGTAAAAAAGCAAACCAAGGCAAGGCAAGGGAAAAGGGCAAAGCTAAGCAAGGCAAGTCAAAAGAGAAAGCAAGACAAGGCATGGCAAGGCAAAAGGGCAATGCAAGGCAAGGTAAGGCAAAAACGCAAAGCAAGGCAAGGAAAAAGGGCAAAGAAAGGCAAGGGAAGGCAAGGCAAAAGTGCAAACCAAGGCATGCAAAGGCAACACAAAAG
This sequence comes from Columba guinea, assembly GCA_032206185.1. NCBI lineage: Eukaryota > Metazoa > Chordata > Aves > Columbiformes > Columbidae > Columba > Columba guinea. The sequence continues at coordinate 13,782 of JAVLUU010000568.1, read as the reverse complement.
AGCAAATCAAGGCAAGGCAAGGCAAAAGGGCAAAGCAAGGCAAGGCAAGGAAAGGGAAAAGGGTAAAGCAAGGTAATGCAAGGCAAAAGGGCAAAGCAAGACAAGGCAAGGCAAGGCAAAAGGGAAGAGCAAGGCAAGGCAAGGCAAGGTAAAACGGCAAATCAATGCAAGGCAAGGCAAAAGGGTAAAGAAAGGGAAGGCAAAGCAAACGGGTAATGCAAGGCAAGGCAAGGCAAAAAGGCAAAGAAAGGCAAAGAAAGGAAAGGCAAATGGGCAAAGCAAGGCAAGGCAAGTCAAGGCAAAACGGCAAAGAAAGGAAAGGCAAGGAAAGGCAAAACGGAAAAGTAAGGAAAGGTAAGGCAAGGTAAATGGGCAAAGCAAGGCAAGGCAAGGCAAAAGGGCAAAGAAAGGCAAGGGAAGGCAATGCAAAACGGCAAAGAAAGGAAAGGCAAGGAAAGGCAAAACGGAGAAGTAAGGAAAGGTAAGGCAAGGTAAAAATGGCAAAGCAAAGCAAGGCAAGGCAAAAGGGCAAAGCATGGTAAGGGAAGAGAAACGGGTAAAGAAAGGCAATGCAAGGCAAAAGGGCAAAGAAAGGAAAGGCAAAAGGGCAAAGGACGACAATGCAAGGCAAGTCTAAAGGGCAAAGCAAGGCAAGGCAAATGGGGAAAGCAAGGTAATGAAAGGCAAAGGAAAAGGGCAAAGCAGGGCAAGGCAAGGCAAAAGGCTAAAGAAAGGGAAGGCAAAGCAAATGGTTAAAGCAAGGCAAGGCAAGGCAAATGGGCAAAGCAAAGCAAGGTAAGGCAAGGTAAATGGGCAAAGCAAGGCAAGGCAAGGCAAAAGGGCAAGCATGTCAAGGGAAGAGAAACGGGTAAAGAAGGGCAATGCAAGGCAAAAGGGCAAAGAAAGGCAAGGCAAGGAAAGGCAAGGCAAAATGAAAAAGAAAGGCAAGGCAAAAGGCCAAAGCAAGGCAAGGCAAGGCAAAAGAGCAAAGCAAGGCGAGGCAAGGCAAGGCAGAAGGGCAAAGCAAGGAAAGGCAAAAGGGGAAAGCAAGACAATGCAAGGCAAGTCTAAATAGCAAAGCAAGGCAATGCAAGAGAAGGCAAAAGGGCAAAGCAAGGCAAGGCAAATGGGGAAAGCAAGGTAATGAAAGGCAAGGGAAAAGGGCAAAGCAAGGCATTGCAAGGTAAAAAAGCAAACCAAGGCAAGGCAAGGGAAAAGGGCAAAGCTAAGCAAGGCAAGTCAAAAGAGAAAGCAAGACAAGGCATGGCAAGGCAAAAGGGCAATGCAAGGCAAGGTAAGGCAAAAACGCAAAGCAAGGCAAGGAAAAAGGGCAAAGAAAGGCAAGGGAAGGCAAGGCAAAAGTGCAAACCAAGGCATGCAAAGGCAACACAAAAGAGCAAATCAAGGCAAGGCAACGCAAAAGGGCAAAGCAAGGCAAGGCAAAAGGGCAAAGCAAGGCAAGGCAAGGAAAGGGAAAAGGGTAAAGCAAGGTAATGCAAGGCAAAAGGGCAAAGCAAGACAAGGCAAGGCAAGGCAAAAGGGAAGAGCAAGGCAAGGCAAGGCAAGGTAAAACGGCAAATCAATGCAAGGCAAGGCAAAAGGGTAAAGAAAGGGAAGGCAAAGCAAACGGGTAATGCAAGGCAAGGCAAGGCAAAAAGGCAAAGAAAGGCAAAGAAAGGAAAGGCAAATGGGCAAAGCAAGGCAAGGCAAGGCAAAAGGGCAAAGAAAGGAAAGGCAAGGAAAGGCAAAACGGAAAAGTAAGGAAAGGTAAGGCAAGGTAAATGGGCAAAGCGAGGCAAGGCAAGGCAAAAGGGCAAAGAAAGGCAAGGGAAGGCAATGCAAAACGGCAAAGAAAGGAAAGGCAAGGAAAGGCAAAACGGAGAAGTAAGGCAAGGTAAAAATGGCAAAGCAAAGCAAGGCAAGGCAAAAGGGCAAAGCATGGTAAGGGAAGAGAAACGGGTAAAGAAAGGCAATGCAAGGCAAAAGGGCAAAGAAAGGAAAGGCAAAAGGGCAAAGGACGACAATGCAAGGCAAGTCTAAAGGGCAAAGCAAGGCAAGGCAAATGGGGAAAGCAAGGTAATGAAAGGCAAAGGAAAAGGGCAAAGCAGGGCAAGGCAAGGCAAAAGGCTAAAGAAAGGGAAGGCAAAGCAAATGGTTAAAGCAAGGCAAGGCAAGGCAAATGGGCAAAGCAAAGCAAGGTAAGGCAAGGTAAATGGGCAAAGCAAGGCAAGGCAAGGCAAAAGGGCAAAGCATGTCAAGGGAAGAGAAACGGGTAAAGAAGGGCAATGCAAGGCAAAAGGGCAAAGAAAGGCAAGGCAAGGAAAGGCAAGGCAAAATGAAAAAGAAAGGCAAGGCAAAAGGCCAAAGCAAGGCAAGGCAAGGCAAAAGAGCAAAGCAAGGCGAGGCAAGGCAAGGCAAAAGGGCAAAGCATGTCAAGGGAAGGGAAACGGGTAAAGAAGGGCAATGCAAGGCAAAAGGGCAAAGAAAGGCAAGGCAAGGCAAGGCAAGGCAAAATGGAAAAGAAAGGCAAGGCAAAAGGCCAAAGCAAGGCAAGGCAAGGCAAAAGAGCAAAGCAAGGCGAGGCAAGGCAAGGCAAAAGGGCAAAGCAAGGAAAGGCAAAAGGGGAAAGCAAGACAATGCAAGGCAAGTCTAAATAGCAAAGCAAGGCAATGCAAGAGAAGGCAAAAGGGCAAAGCAAGGCAAGGCAAATGGGGAAAGCAAGGTAATGAAAGGCAAGGGAAAAGGGCAAAGCAAGGCATTGCAAGGTAAAAAAGCAAACCAAGGCAAGGCAAGGGAAAAGGGCAAAGCTAAGCAAGGCAAGTCAAAAGAGAAAGCAAGACAAGGCATGGCAAGGCAAAAGGGCAATGCAAGGCAAGGTAAGGCAAAAACGCAAAGCAAGGCAAGGAAAAAGGGCAAAGAAAGGCAAGGGAAGGCAAGGCAAAAGTGCAAACCAAGGCATGCAAAGGCAACACAAAAGAGCAAATCAAGGCAAGGCAAGGCAAAAGGGCAAAGCAAGGCAAGGCAAGGAAAGGGAAAAGGGTAAAGCAAGGTAATGCAAGGCAAAAGGGCAAAGCAAGACAAGGCAAGGCAAGGCAAAAGGGAAGAGCAAGGCAAGGCAAGGCAAGGTAAAACGGCAAATCAATGCAAGGCAAGGCAAAAGGGTAAAGAAAGGGAAGGCAAAGCAAACGGGTAATGCAAGGCAAGGCAAGGCAAAAAGGCAAAGAAAGGCAAAGAAAGGAAAGGCAAATGGGCAAAGCAAGGCAAGGCAAGTCAAGGCAAAACGGCAAAGAAAGGAAAGGCAAGGAAAGGCAAAACGGAAAAGTAAGGAAAGGTAAGGCAAGGTAAATGGGCAAAGCAAGGCAAGGCAAGGCAAAAGGGCAAAGAAAGGCAAGGGAAGGCAATGCAAAACGGCAAAGAAAGGAAAGGCAAGGAAAGGCAAAACGGAGAAGTAAGGAAAGGTAAGGCAAGGTAAAAATGGCAAAGCAAAGCAAGGCAAGGCAAAAGGGCAAAGCATGGTAAGGGAAGAGAAACGGGTAAAGAAAGGCAATGCAAGGCAAAAGGGCAAAGAAAGGAAAGGCAAAAGGGCAAAGGACGACAATGCAAGGCAAGTCTAAAGGGCAAAGCAAGGCAAGGCAAATGGGGAAAGCAAGGTAATGAAAGGCAAAGGAAAAGGGCAAAGCAGGGCAAGGCAAGGCAAAAGGCTAAAGAAAGGGAAGGCAAAGCAAATGGTTAAAGCAAGGCAAGGCAAGGCAAATGGGCAAAGCAAAGCAAGGTAAGGCAAGGTAAATGGGCAAAGCAAGGCAAGGCAAGGCAAAAGGGCAAGCATGTCAAGGGAAGAGAAACGGGTAAAGAAGGGCAATGCAAGGCAAAAGGGCAAAGAAAGGCAAGGCAAGGAAAGGCAAGGCAAAATGAAAAAGAAAGGCAAGGCAAAAGGCCAAAGCAAGGCAAGGCAAGGCAAAAGAGCAAAGCAAGGCGAGGCAAGGCAAGGCAGAAGGGCAAAGCAAGGAAAGGCAAAAGGGGAAAGCAAGACAATGCAAGGCAAGTCTAAATAGCAAAGCAAGGCAATGCAAGAGAAGGCAAAAGGGCAAAGCAAGGCAAGGCAAATGGGGAAAGCAAGGTAATGAAAGGCAAGGGAAAAGGGCAAAGCAAGGCATTGCAAGGTAAAAAAGCAAACCAAGGCAAGGCAAGGGAAAAGGGCAAAGCTAAGCAAGGCAAGTCAAAAGAGAAAGCAAGACAAGGCATGGCAAGGCAAAAGGGCAATGCAAGGCAAGGTAAGGCAAAAACGCAAAGCAAGGCAAGGAAAAAGGGCAAAGAAAGGCAAGGGAAGGCAAGGCAAAAGTGCAAACCAAGGCATGCAAAGGCAACACAAAAGAGCAAATCAAGGCAAGGCAACGCAAAAGGGCAAAGCAAGGCAAGGCAAAAGGGCAAAGCAAGGCAAGGCAAGGAAAGGGAAAAGGGTAAAGCAAGGTAATGCAAGGCAAAAGGGCAAAGCAAGACAAGGCAAGGCAAGGCAAAAGGGAAGAGCAAGGCAAGGCAAGGCAAGGTAAAACGGCAAATCAATGCAAGGCAAGGCAAAAGGGTAAAGAAAGGGAAGGCAAAGCAAACGGGTAATGCAAGGCAAGGCAAGGCAAAAAGGCAAAGAAAGGCAAAGAAAGGAAAGGCAAATGGGCAAAGCAAGGCAAGGCAAGGCAAAAGGGCAAAGAAAGGAAAGGCAAGGAAAGGCAAAACGGAAAAGTAAGGAAAGGTAAGGCAAGGTAAATGGGCAAAGCAAGGCAAGGCAAGGCAAAAGGGCAAAGAAAGGCAAGGGAAGGCAATGCAAAACGGCAAAGAAAGGAAAGGCAAGGAAAGGCAAAACGGAGAAGTAAGGAAAGGTAAGGCAAGGTAAAAATGGCAAAGCAAAGCAAGGCAAGGCAAAAGGGCAAAGCATGGTAAGGGAAGAGAAACGGGTAAAGAAAGGCAATGCAAGGCAAAAGGGCAAAGAAAGGAAAGGCAAAAGGGCAAAGGACGACAATGCAAGGCAAGTCTAAAGGGCAAAGCAAGGCAAGGCAAATGGGGAAAGCAAGGTAATGAAAGGCAAAGGAAAAGGGCAAAGCAGGGCAAGGCAAGGCAAAAGGCTAAAGAAAGGGAAGGCAAAGCAAATGGTTAAAGCAAGGCAAGGCAAGGCAAATGGGCAAAGCAAAGCAAGGTAAGGCAAGGTAAATGGGCAAATCAAGGCAAGGCAAGGCAAAAGGGCAAAGCATGTCAAGGGAAGAGAAACGGGTAAAGAAGGGCAATGCAAGGCAAAAGGGCAAAGAAAGGCAAGGCAAGGAAAGGCAAGGCAAAATGAAAAAGAAAGGCAAGGCAAAAGGCCAAAGCAAGGCAAGGCAAGGCAAAAGAGCAAAGCAAGGCGAGGCAAGGCAAGGCAAAAGGGCAAAGCAAGGAAAGGCAAAAGGGGAAAGCAAGACAATGCAAGGCAAGTCTAAATAGCAAAGCAAGGCAATGCAAGAGAAGGCAAAAGGGCAAACCAAGGCAAGGCAAATGGGGAAAGCAAGGTAATGAAAGGCAACGGAAAAGGGCAAAGCAAGGCATTGCAAGGTAAAAAAGCAAACCAAGGCAAGGCAAGGGAAAAGGGCAAAGCTAAGCAAGGCAAGTCAAAAGAGAAAGCAAGACAGGCATGGCAAGGCAAAAGGGCAATGCAAGGCAAGGTAAGGCAAAAACGCAAAGCAAGGCAAGGAAAAAGGGCAAAGAAAGGAAAGGGAAGGCAAGGCAAAAGTGCAAACCAAGGCATGCAAAGGCAACACAAAAGAGCAAATCAAGGCAAGGCAACGCAAAAGGGCAAAGCAAGGCAAGGCAAAAGGGCAAAGCAAGGCAAGGCAAGGAAAGGGAAAAGGGTAAAGCAAGGTAATGCAAGGCACAAGGGCAAAGCAAGACAAGGCAAGGCAAGGCAAAAGGGAAGAGCAAGGCAAGGCAAGGCAAGGTAAAACGGCAAATCAATGCAAGGCAAGGCAAAAGGGTAAAGAAAGGGAAGGCAAAGCAAACGGGTAATGCAAGGCAAGGCAAGGCAAAAAGGCAAAGAAAGGCAAAGAAAGGAAAGGCAAATGGGCAAAGCAAGGCAAGGCAAGGCAAAAGGGCAAAGAAAGGAAAGGCAAGGAAAGGCAAAACGGAAAAGTAAGGAAAGGTAAGGCAAGGTAAATGGGCAAAGCAAGGCAAGGCAAGGCAAAAGGGCAAAGAAAGGCAAGGGAAGGCAATGCAAAACGGCAAAGAAAGGAAAGGCAAGGAAAGGCAAAACGGAGAAGTAAGGAAAGGTAAGGCAAGGTAAAAATGGCAAAGCAAAGCAAGGCAAGGCAAAAGGGCAAAGCATGGTAAGGGAAGAGAAACGGGTAAAGAAAGGCAATGCAAGGCAAAAGGGCAAAGAAAGGAAAGGCAAAAGGGCAAAGGACGACAATGCAAGGCAAGTCTAAAGGGCAAAGCAAGGCAAGGCAAATGGGGAAAGCAAGGTAATGAAAGGCAACGGAAAAGGGCAAAGCAAGGCATTGCAAGGTAAAAAAGCAAACCAAGGCAAGGCAAGGGAAAAGGGCAAAGCTAAGCAAGGCAAGTCAAAAGAGAAAGCAAGACAAGGCATGGCAAGGCAAAAGGGCAATGCAAGGCAAGGTAAGGCAAAAACGCAAAGCAAGGCAAGGAAAAAGGGCAAAGAAAGGCAAGGGAAGGCAAGGCAAAAGTGCAAACCAAGGCATGCAAAGGCAACACAAAAGAGCAAATCAAGGCAAGGCAACGCAAAAGGGCAAAGCAAGGCAAGGCAAAAGGGCAAAGCAAGGCAAGGCAAGGAAAGGGAAAAGGGTAAAGCAAGGTAATGCAAGGCAAAAGGGCAAAGCAAGACAAGGCAAGGCAAGGCAAAAGGGAAGAGCAAGGCAAGGCAAGGCAAGGTAAAACGGCAAATCAATGCAAGGCAAGGCAAAAGGGTAAAGAAAGGGAAGGCAAAGCAAACGGGTAATGCAAGGCAAGGCAAGGCAAAAAGGCAAAGAAAGGCAAAGAAAGGAAAGGCAAATGGGCAAAGCAAGGCAAGGCAAGGCAAAAGGGCAAAGAAAGGAAAGGCAAGGAAAGGCAAAACGGAAAAGTAAGGAAAGGTAAGGCAAGGTAAATGGGCAAAGCAAGGCAAGGCAAGGCAAAAGGGCAAAGAAAGGCAAGGGAAGGCAATGCAAAACGGCAAAGAAAGGAAAGGCAAGGAAAGGCAAAACGGAGAAGTAAGGAAAGGTAAGGCAAGGTAAAAATGGCAAAGCAAAGCAAGGCAAGGCAAAAGGGCAAAGCATGGTAAGGGAAGAGAAACGGGTAAAGAAAGGCAATGCAAGGCAAAAGGGCAAAGAAAGGAAAGGCAAAAGGGCAAAGGACGACAATGCAAGGCAAGTCTAAAGGGCAAAGCAAGGCAAGGCAAATGGGGAAAGCAAGGTAATGAAAGGCAACGGAAAAGGGCAAAGCAAGGCATTGCAAGGTAAAAAAGCAAACCAAGGCAAGGCAAGGGAAAAGGGCAAAGCTAAGCAAGGCAAGTCAAAAGAGAAAGCAAGACAAGGCATGGCAAGGCAAAAGGGCAATGCAAGGCAAGGTAAGGCAAAAACGCAAAGCAAGGCAAGGAAAAAGGGCAAAGAAAGGCAAGGGAAGGCAAGGCAAAAGTGCAAACCAAGGCATGCAAAGGCAACACAAAAGAGCAAATCAAGGCAAGGCAACGCAAAAGGGCAAAGCAAGGCAAGGCAAAAGGGCAAAGCAAGGCAAGGCAAGGAAAGGGAAAAGGGTAAAGCAAGGTAATGCAAGGCAAAAGGGCAAAGCAAGACAAGGCAAGGCAAGGCAAAAGGGAAGAGCAAGGCAAGGCAAGGCAAGGTAAAACGGCAAATCAATGCAAGGCAAGGCAAAAGGGTAAAGAAAGGGAAGGCAAAGCAAACGGGTAATGCAAGGCAAGGCAAGGCAAAAAGGCAAAGAAAGGCAAAGAAAGGAAAGGCAAATGGGCAAAGCAAGGCAAGGCAAGTCAAGGCAAAACGGCAAAGAAAGGAAAGGCAAGGAAAGGCAAAACGGAAAAGTAAGGAAAGGTAAGGCAAGGTAAATGGGCAAAGCAAGGCAAGGCAAGGCAAAAGGGCAAAGAAAGGCAAGGGAAGGCAATGCAAAACGGCAAAGAAAGGAAAGGCAAGGAAAGGCAAAACGGAGAAGTAAGGAAAGGTAAGGCAAGGTAAAAATGGCAAAGCAAAGCAAGGCAAGGCAAAAGGGCAAAGCATGGTAAGGGAAGAGAAACGGGTAAAGAAAGGCAATGCAAGGCAAAAGGGCAAAGAAAGGAAAGGCAAAAGGGCAAAGGACGACAATGCAAGGCAAGTCTAAAGGGCAAAGCAAGGCAAGGCAAATGGGGAAAGCAAGGTAATGAAAGGCAAAGGAAAAGGGCAAAGCAGGGCAAGGCAAGGCAAAAGGCTAAAGAAAGGGAAGGCAAAGCAAATGGTTAAGGCAAGGCAAGGCAAATGGGCAAAGCAAAGCAAGGTAAGGCAAGGTAAATGGGCAAAGCAAGGCAAGGCAAGGCAAAAGGGCAAAGCATGTCAAGGGAAGAGAAACGGGTAAAGAAGGGCAATGCAAGGCAAAAGGGCAAAGAAAGGCAAGGCAAGGAAAGGCAAGGCAAAATGAAAAAGAAAGGCAAGGCAAAAGGCCAAAGCAAGGCAAGGCAAGGCAAAAGAGCAAAGCAAGGCGAGGCAAGGCAAGGCAAAAGGGCAAAGCAAGGAAAGGCAAAAGGGGAAAGCAAGACAATGCAAGGCAAGTCTAAATAGCAAAGCAAGGCAATGCAAGAGAAGGCAAAAGGGCAAAGCAAGGCAAGGCAAATGGGGAAAGCAAGGTAATGAAAGGCAAGGGAAAAGGGCAAAGCAAGGCATTGCAAGGTAAAAAAGCAAACCAAGGCAAGGCAAGGGAAAAGGGCAAAGCTAAGCAAGGCAAGTCAAAAGAGAAAGCAAGACAAGGCATGGCAAGGCAAAAGGGCAATGCAAGGCAAGGTAAGGCAAAAACGCAAAGCAAGGCAAGGAAAAAGGGCAAAGAAAGGCAAGGGAAGGCAAGGCAAAAGTGCAAACCAAGGCATGCAAAGGCAACACAAAAGAGCAAATCAAGGCAAGGCAACGCAAAAGGGCAAAGCAAGGCAAGGCAAAAGGGCAAAGCAAGGCAAGGCAAGGAAAGGGAAAAGGGTAAAGCAAGGTAATGCAAGGCAAAAGGGCAAAGCAAGACAAGGCAAGGCAAGGCAAAAGGGAAGAGCAAGGCAAGGCAAGGCAAGGTAAAACGGCAAATCAATGCAAGGCAAGGCAAAAGGGTAAAGAAAGGGAAGGCAAAGCAAACGGGTAATGCAAGGCAAGGCAAGGCAAAAAGGCAAAGAAAGGCAAAGAAAGGAAAGGCAAATGGGCAAAGCAAGGCAAGGCAAGGCAAAAGGGCAAAGAAAGGCAAGGGAAGGCAATGCAAAAGGGCAAAGAAAGGAAAGGCAAGGAAAGGCAAAACGGAGAAGTAAGGAAAGGTAAGGCAAGGTAAAAATGGCAAAGCAAAGCAAGGCAAGGCAAAAGGGCAAAGCATGGTAAGGGAAGAGAAACGGGTAAAGAAAGGCAATGCAAGGCAAAAGGGCAAAGAAAGGAAAGGCAAAAGGGCAAAGGACGACAATGCAAGGCAAGTCTAAAGGGCAAAGCAAGGCAAGGCAAATGGGGAAAGCAAGGTAATGAAAGGCAAAGGAAAAGGGCAAAGCAGGGCAAGGCAAGGCAAAAGGCTAAAGAAAGGGAAGGCAAAGCAAATGGTTAAAGCAAGGCAAGGCAAATGGGTAAAGCAAAGCAAGGTAAGGCAAGGTAAATGGGCAAAGCAAGGCAAGGCAATGCAAAAGGGCAAAGCATGTCAAGGGAAGAGAAACGGGTAAAGAAGGGCAATGCAAGGCAAAAGGGCAAAGAAAGGCAAGGCAAGGAAAGGCAAGGCAAAATGAAAAAGAAAGGCAAGGCAAAAGGCCAAAGCAAGGCAAGGCAAGGCAAAAGAGCAAAGCAAGGCGAGGCAAGGCAAGGCAAAAGGGCAAAGCAAGGAAAGGCAAAAGGGGAAAGCAAGACAATGCAAGGCAAGTCTAAATAGCAAAGCAAGGCAATGCAAGAGAAGGCAAAAGGGCAAACCAAGGCAAGGCAAATGGGGAAAGCAAGGTAATGAAAGGCAACGGAAAAGGGCAAAGCAAGGCATTGCAAGGTAAAAAAGCAAACCAAGGCAAGGCAAGGGAAAAGGGCAAAGCTAAGCAAGGCAAGTCAAAAGAGAAAGCAAGACAAGGCATGGCAAGGCAAAAGGGCAATGCAAGGCAAGGTAAGGCAAAAACGCAAAGCAAGGCAAGGAAAAAGGGCAAAGAAAGGCAAGGGAAGGCAAGGCAAAAGTGCAAACCAAGGCATGCAAAGGCAACACAAAAGAGCAAATCAAGGCAAGGCAACGCAAAAGGGCAAAGCAAGGCAAGGCAAAAGGGCAAAGCAAGGCAAGGCAAGGAAAGGGAAAAGGGTAAAGCAAGGTAATGCAAGGCAAAAGGGCAAAGCAAGACAAGGCAAGGCAAGGCAAAAGGGAAGAGCAAGGCAAGGCAAGGCAAGGTAAAACGGCAAATCAATGCAAGGCAAGGCAAAAGGGTAAAGAAAGGGAAGGCAAAGCAAACGGGTAATGCAAGGCAAGGCAAGGCAAAAAGGCAAAGAAAGGCAAAGAAAGGAAAGGCAAATGGGCAAAGCAAGGCAAGGCAAGGCAAAAGGGCAAAGAAAGGAAAGGCAAGGAAAGGCAAAACGGAAAAGTAAGGAAAGGTAAGGCAAGGTAAATGGGCAAAGCAAGGCAAGGCAAGGCAAAAGGGCAAAGAAAGGCAAGGGAAGGCAATGCAAAACGGCAAAGAAAGGAAAGGCAAGGAAAGGCAAAACGGAGAAGTAAGGAAAGGTAAGGCAAGGTAAAAATGGCAAAGCAAAGCAAGGCAAGGCATAAGGGCAAAGCATGGTAAGGGAAGAGACACGGGTAAAGAAAGGCAATGCAAGGCAAAAGGGCAAAGAAAGGAAAGGCAAAAGGGTAAAGGACGACAATGCAAGGCAAGTCTAAAGGGCAAAGCAAGGCAAGGCAAATGGGGAAAGCAAGGTAATGAAAGGCAAAGGAAAAGGGCAAAGCAGGGCAAGGCAAGGCAAAAGGCTAAAGAAAGGGAAGGCAAAGCAAATGGTTAAAGCAAGGCAAGGCAAGGCAAATGGGCAAAGCAAAGCAAGGTAAGGCAAGGTAAATGGGCAAAGCAAGGCAAGGCAAGGCAAAAGGGCAAAGCATGTCAAGGGAAGAGAAACGGGTAAAGAAGGGCAATGCAAGGCAAAAGGGCAAAGAAAGGCAAGGCAAGGAAAGGCAAGGCAAAATGAAAAAGAAAGGCAAGGCAAAAGGCCAAAGCAAGGCAAGGCAAGGCAAAAGAGCAAAGCAAGGCGAGGCAAGGCAAGGCAAAAGGGCAAAGCAAGGAAAGGCAAAAGGGGAAAGCAAGACAATGCAAGGCAAGTCTAAATAGCAAAGCAAGGCAATGCAAGAGAAGGCAAAAGGGCAAACCAAGGCAAGGCAAATGGGGAAAGCAAGGTAATGAAAGGCAACGGAAAAGGGCAAAGCAAGGCATTGCAAGGTAAAAAAGCAAACCAAGGGAAGGCAAGGGAAAAGGGCAAAGCTAAGCAAGGCAAGTCAAAAGAGAAAGCAAGACAAGGCATGGCAAGGCAAAAGGGCAATGCAAGGCAAGGTAAGGCAAAAACGCAAAGCAAGGCAAGGAAAAAGGGCAAAGAAAGGCAAGGGAAGGCAAGGCAAAAGTGCAAACCAAGGCATGCAAAGGCAACACAAAAGAGCAAATCAAGGCAAGGCAACGCAAAAGGGCAAAGCAAGGCAAGGCAAAAGGGCAAAGCAAGGCAAGGCAAGGAAAGGGAAAAGGGTAAAGCAAGGTAATGCAAGGCAAAAGGGCAAAGCAAGACAAGGCAAGGCAAGGCAAAAGGGAAGAGCAAGGCAAGGCAAGGCAAGGTAAAACGGCAAATCAATGCAAGGCAAGGCAAAAGGGTAAAGAAAGGGAAGGCAAAGCAAACGGGTAATGCAAGGCAAGGCAAGGCAAAAAGGCAAAGAAAGGCAAAGAAAGGAAAGGCAAATGGGCAAAGCAAGGCAAGGCAAGTCAAGGCAAAACGGCAAAGAAAGGAAAGGCAAGGAAAGGCAAAACGGAAAAGTAAGGAAAGGTAAGGCAAGGTAAATGGGCAAAGCAAGGCAAGGCAAGGCAAAAGGGCAAAGAAAGGCAAGGGAAGGCAATGCAAAACGGCAAAGAAAGGAAAGGCAAGGAAAGGCAAAACGGAGAAGTAAGGAAAGGTAAGGCAAGGTAAAAATGGCAAAGCAAAGCAAGGCAAGGCAAAAGGGCAAAGCATGGTAAGGGAAGAGAAACGGGTAAAGAAAGGCAATGCAAGGCAAAAGGGCAAAGAAAGGAAAGGCAAAAGGGCAAAGGACGACAATGCAAGGCAAGTCTAAAGGGCAAAGCAAGGCAAGGCAAATGGGGAAAGCAAGGTAATGAAAGGCAAAGGAAAAGGGCAAAGCAGGGCAAGGCAAGGCAAAAGGCTAAAGAAAGGGAAGGCAAAGCAAATGGTTAAGGCAAGGCAAGGCAAATGGGCAAAGCAAAGCAAGGTAAGGCAAGGTAAATGGGCAAAGCAAGGCAAGGCAAGGCAAAAGGGCAAAGCATGTCAAGGGAAGAGAAACGGGTAAAGAAGGGCAATGCAAGGCAAAAGGGCAAAGAAAGGCAAGGCAAGGAAAGGCAAGGCAAAATGAAAAAGAAAGGCAAGGCAAAAGGCCAAAGCAAGGCAAGGCAAGGCAAAAGAGCAAAGCAAGGCGAGGCAAGGCAAGGCAAAAGGGCAAAGCAAGGAAAGGCAAAAGGGGAAAGCAAGACAATGCAAGGCAAGTCTAAATAGCAAAGCAAGGCAATGCAAGAGAAGGCAAAAGGGCAAACCAAGGCAAGGCAAATGGGGAAAGCAAGGTAATGAAAGGCAACGGAAAAGGGCAAAGCAAGGCATTGCAAGGTAAAAAAGCAAACCAAGGCAAGGCAAGGGAAAAGGGCAAAGCTAAGCAAGGCAAGTCAAAAGAGAAAGCAAGACAAGGCATGGCAAGGCAAAAGGGCAATGCAAGGCAAGGTAAGGCAAAAACGCAAAGCAAGGCAAGGAAAAAGGGCAAAGAAAGGCAAGGGAAGTCAAGGCAAAAGTGCAAACCAAGGCATGCAAAGGCAACACAAAAGAGCAAATCAAGGCAAGGCAACGCAAAAGGGCAAAGCAAGGCAAGGCAAAAGGGCAAAGCAAGGCAAGGCAAGGAAAGGGAAAAGGGTAAAGCAAGGTAATGCAAGGCAAAAGGGCAAAGCAAGACAAGGCAAGGCAAGGCAAAAGGGAAGAGCAAGGCAAGGCAAGGCAAGGTAAAACGGCAAATCAATGCAAGGCAAGGCAAAAGGGTAAAGAAAGGGAAGGCAAAGCAAACGGGTAATGCAAGGCAAGGCAAGGCAAAAAGGCAAAGAAAGGCAAAGAAAGGAAAGGCAAATGGGCAAAGCAAGGCAAGGCAAGGCAAAAGGGCAAAGAAAGGCAAGGGAAGGCAATGCAAAACGGCAAAGAAAGGAAAGGCAAGGAAAGGCAAAACGGAGAAGTAAGGAAAGGTAAGGCAAGGTAAAAATGGCAAAGCAAAGCAAGGCAAGGCAAAAGGGCAAAGCATGGTAAGGGAAGAGAAACGGGTAAAGAAAGGCAATGCAAGGCAAAAGGGCAAAGAAAGGAAAGGCAAAAGGGCAAAGGACGACAATGC
>JAVLUU010000567.1:85000-87500 GCA_032206185.1 Columba guinea | reverse complement strand
TTTCTTTTTTCTTTCTTTCTTTCTTTCTTTCTTTCTTTCTTTCTTTTTAATTTCTTTCTTTCTTTCTTTCTATCTTTGTTTCTTTCTTTCTTTCTCTCTTTCTTTTTTCTTTCTTTCTTTCTTTTTTCTTTCTTTCTTTCTTTCTTTCTTTCTTTCTTTCTTTTTTCTTTATTTCTTTCTTTCTTTCTTTCTTTTTAATTTCTTTCTTTCCTACGTTCTTTCTTTCTTTCTTTTTTCTTTCTTTCTTTCTTTCTTTTTAATTTCTTTCTTTCTTTTTTCTTTCTTTCTTTCTTTCTTTCTTTCTTTCTTTCTTTTTTCTTTATTTCTTTCTTTCTTTCTTTCTTTTTAATATCTTTCTTTCCTACGTTCTTTCTTTCTTTCTTTTTTCTTTCTTTCTTTCTTTCTTTTTAATTTCTTTCTTTCTTTTTTCTTTCTTTCTTTCTTTCTTTTTAATTTCTTTCTTTCTTTCTTTCTTTCTGTCTTCTTTCTTTCTTTCTTTCTTTTTAATTTCTTTCTTTCTTTCCTACGTTCTTTCTTTCTTCTTATTTCTTTCTTTCTTTCTTTTTAATTTCTTTCTTTCTTTCTTTCTTTCTTTCTTTCTTTCTTTCTTTCTTTCTTTCTTCCTTTCTTTCTTTCTTTCTTTTTTCTTTCTTTCTTTCTTTCTTTTTTCTTTCTTTCTTTCTTTCTTTCTTTCTTTCTTTTTAATGTCTTTCTTTCTTTCCTTTTTCTTTCTTTCTTTCTTTCTTTCTTTTTTCTTTCTTACTTTCTTCCTTTTTTCTTTCTTTCTTTCTTTCTTTTTAATTTCTTTCTTTCTTTCTTTCTTTCTTTTTTCTTTCTTTCTTTCTTTCTTTTTTCTTTCTTTTTTCTTTCTTTCTTTCTTTCTTTCTTTTTTCTTTCTTTCTTTCTTTCTTTTTTCTTTCTTTTTTCTTTCTTTCTTTCTTTCTTTCTTTTTTCTTTCTTTCTTTCTTTCCTTCTTTCTTTCTTTCTTTCCTTCTTTCTTTTTTCTTTCTTTCTTTCTTTCTTTCTTTCTTTTTAATTTCTTTCTTTCTTTCTTTTAATTTCTTTCATTCTTTTTTCTTTCTCTCTTTCTTTTATTTTTTCTTTCTTTCTTTCTTTCTTTCTTTTTTCTTTCTTTCTTTCCTAGGTTCTTTCTTTCTCTCATTCTTTCTTTTTTCTTTCATTCTTTCTTTCCTTCTTTCTTTCTTTCTTTCTTTCTTTCTTACCTACGTTCTTTCTTTCTTTTTTCTTTCTTTGTTTCTTTCTTTTTTCTTTCTTTCTTTCTTTCTTTTTAATTGCTTTCTTTCTTTCTTTCTTTCTTTCTTTCTATCTTTGTTTCTTTCTTTCTTTCTCTCTTTCTTTTTTCTTTCTTTCTTTCTTTTTTCTTTCTTTCTTTCTTTTTTCTTTCTTTCTTTCTTTCTTTCTTTCTTTCTTTCTAATTTTTCTTTCTTTCTTTTTTCTTTCTTTCTTTCTTTCTTTCTTCTTTCTTTCTTTCTTTCTTTTTTCTTTCTTTCTTTCTTTCTTTTTAATTTCTTTCTTTCTTTCTTTCTATCTTTGTTTCTTTCTTTCTTTCTTTCTCTCTTTCTTTCTTTCTTTCTTTTTTCTTTCCTTCTTTCTTTCTTTTTAATTTCTTTCTTTCTTTTTTCTTTCTTTCTTTTTTCTTTCTTTCTTCCTTTCTTTTTTCTTTCTTTCTTTCTTTCTTTTTTCTTTCTTTTTTCTTTCTTTCTTTCTTTCTTTCCTACGTTCTTTCTTTCATTCTTTTTTCTTTCTTTCTTTCTTTCTTTCTTTCTTTTTTCTTTCTTTTTTTTAATTTCTTTCATTCTTTTTTCTTTCTTTCTTTTTTTTCTTTCTTTCTTTCTTTCTTTCTTTTTTCTTTCTTTCCTACGTTCTTTCTTTCTTTCTTTCTTTTTTCTTTCTTTCTTTCTTTCTTCTTTCTTTCTTTCTTTCTTTCTTTCTTTCTTTCTTTTTTCTTTCTTTCTTTCTTTCTTTTTAATTTCTTTCTTTCTTTCTTTCTTTCTAACTTTCTTTCTTTCTTTCCTACGTTCTTTCTTTCTTTCTTCTTTCTTTCTTTCTTTCTTTCTTTCTTTCTTTCTTTCTTTCTTTTTTCTTTCTTTCTTTCTTTCTTTTTAATTTCTTTCTTTCTTTCTTTCTTTCTTTCTTTCTTTCTTTCTTTCTTTCCTACGTTCTTTCTTTCTTTTTTCTTTCTTTCTTTCTTTCTTTATTCTTTCTTTCTTTCTGTTTTCTTTCTTTCTTTCTTTCTTTCTAGTTAATTTCTTTCTTCATTCTTTCTTTTTAATTTCTTTCTTTCTTTCCTACGTTCTTTCTTTCTTCTTTTTTCTTTCTTTCTTTCTTTTTTCTTTCTTTCTTTCTTTCTTTCTTTCTTTCTTTCTTTCTTTCTTTCTTTCTTTTTTCTTTCTTTCCTTCTTTCTTTCTTTCTTTCTAATTTCTTTCTTTCTTTCTTTTTTCTTTCTTTCTTTCTTTCTTCTTTCTTTCTTTCTTTCTT
>JAVLUU010000567.1:67500-70000 GCA_032206185.1 Columba guinea | reverse complement strand
TCTTTCCTACGTTCTTTCTTTCTTTCTTTTTTCTTTCTTTCTTTCTATCTTTCTTTGTTTCTTTCCTACGTTCTTTCTTTCTTTCTTTTTTCTTTCTTTCTTTCTTTTTTCTTTCTTTCTTTCTTTTTTCTTTCTTTCTTTCTTTCTTTCTTTCTTTCTTTCTTTCTTTCTTTCTTTTTAATTTCTTTCTTTCTTTCTTTCTATCTTTGTTTCTTTCCTTCTTTCTCTCTTTCTTTTTTCTTTCTTTCTTTCTTTTTTCTTTCTTTCTTTCTTTCTTTCTTTCTTTCTTTCTTTTTAATTTCTTTCTTTCTTTCTTTCTATCTTTGTTTCTTTCTTTCTTTCTCTCTTTCTTTTTTCTTTCTTTCTTTCTTTTTTCTTTCTTTCTTTCTTTCTTTCTTTCTTTCTTTCTTTTTTCTTTATTTCTTTCTTTCTTTCTTTCTTTTTAATTTCTTTCTTTCCTACGTTCTTTCTTTCTTTCTTTTTTCTTTCTTTCTTTCTTTCTTTTTAATTTCTTTCTTTCTTTTTTCTTTCTTTCTTTCTTTCTTTCTTTCTTTCTTTCTTTTTTCTTTATTTCTTTCTTTCTTTCTTTCTTTTTAATATCTTTCTTTCCTACGTTCTTTCTTTCTTTCTTTTTTCTTTCTTTCTTTCTTTCTTTTTAATTTCTTTCTTTCTTTTTTCTTTCTTTCTTTCTTTCTTTTAATTTCTTTCTTTCTTTCTTTCTTTCTGTCTTCTTTCTTTCTTTCTTTCTTTTTAATTTCTTTCTTTCTTTCCTACGTTCTTTCTTTCTTCTTATTTCTTTCTTTCTTTCTTTTTAATTTCTTTCTTTCTTTCTTTCTTTCTTTCTTTCTTTCTTTCTTTCTTTCTTCTTCCTTTCTTTCTTTCTTTCTTTTTTCTTTCTTTCTTTCTTTCTTTTTTCTTTCTTTCTTTCTTTCTTTCTTTCTTTCTTTTTAATGTCTTTCTTTCTTTCCTTTTTCTTTCTTTCTTTCTTTCTTTCTTTTTTCTTTCTTACTTTCTTCCTTTTTTCTTTCTTTCTTTCTTTCTTTTTAATTTCTTTCTTTCTTTCTTTCTTTCTTTTTTCTTTCTTTCTTTCTTTCTTTTTTCTTTCTTTTTTCTTTCTTTCTTTCTTTCTTTCTTTTTTCTTTCTTTCTTTCTTTCTTTTTTCTTTCTTTTTTCTTTCTTTCTTTCTTTCTTTCTTTTTTCTTTCTTTCTTCTTTCCTTCTTTCTTTCTTTCTTTCCTTCTTTCTTTTTTCTTTCTTTCTTTCTTTCTTTCTTTCTTTTTAATTTCTTTCTTTCTTTCTTTTAATTTCTTTCATTCTTTTTTCTTTCTCTCTTTCTTTTATTTTTTCTTTCTTTCTTTCTTTCTTTCTTTTTTCTTTCTTTCTTTCCTAGGTTCTTTCTTTCTCTCATTCTTTCTTTTTTCTTTCATTCTTTCTTTCCTTCTTTCTTTCTTTCTTTCTTTCTTTCTTACCTACGTTCTTTCTTTCTTTTTTCTTTCTTTGTTTCTTTCTTTTTTCTTTCTTTCTTTCTTTCTTTTTAATTGCTTTCTTTCTTTCTTTCTTTCTTTCTTTCTATCTTTGTTTCTTTCTTTCTTTCTCTCTTTCTTTTTTCTTTCTTTCTTTCTTTTTTCTTTCTTTCTTTCTTTTTTCTTTCTTTCTTTCTTTCTTTCTTTCTTTCTTTCTAATTTTTCTTTCTTTCTTTTTTCTTTCTTTCTTTCTTTCTTTCTTCTTTCTTTCTTTCTTTCTTTTTTCTTTCTTTCTTTCTTTCTTTTTAATTTCTTTCTTTCTTTCTTTCTATCTTTGTTTCTTTCTTTCTTTCTTTCTCTCTTTCTTTCTTTCTTTCTTTTTTCTTTCCTTCTTTCTTTCTTTTTAATTTCTTTCTTTCTTTTTTCTTTCTTTCTTTTTTCTTTCTTTCTTCCTTTCTTTTTTCTTTCTTTCTTTCTTTCTTTTTTCTTTCTTTTTTCTTTCTTTCTTTCTTTCTTTCCTACGTTCTTTCTTTCATTCTTTTTTCTTTCTTTCTTTCTTTCTTTCTTTCTTTTTTCTTTCTTTTTTTTAATTTCTTTCATTCTTTTTTCTTTCTTTCTTTTTTTTTCTTTCTTTCTTTCTTTCTTTCTTTTTTCTTTCTTTCCTACGTTCTTTCTTTCTTTCTTTCTTTTTTCTTTCTTTCTTTCTTTCTTCTTTCTTTCTTTCTTTCTTTCTTTCTTTCTTTCTTTTTTCTTTCTTTCTTTCTTCTTTTAATTTCTTTCTTTCTTTCTTTCTTTCTAACTTTCTTTCTTTCTTTCCTACGTTCTTTCTTTCTTTCTTCTTTCTTTCTTTCTTTCTTTCTTTCTTTCTTTCTTTCTTTCTTTTTTCTTTCTTTCTTTCTTTCTTTTTAATTTCTTTCTTTCTTTCTTTCTTTCTTTCTTTCTTTCTTTCTTTCTTTCCTACGTTCTTTCTTTCTTTTTTCTTTCTTTCTTTCTTTCTTTATTCTTTCTTTCTTTCTGTTTTCTTTCTTTCTTTCTTTC
>JAVLUU010000566.1:0-59461 GCA_032206185.1 Columba guinea | reverse complement strand
GCTCATGGAGAGGGGGGGTGTGGCCTCTGGGAAAAGGGGTGTGACCTGGGGATTGGGGTGGGGCTCATGGAGAGGGGGGCGTGGCCTCTGGGAAAAGGGGGGTGTGGCCGTGGGAAGGGGGCGTGGCTTGCAGAGAAATGGAACCATTTGGGGGCATTTACAGCCATTTTTGGGTATTTTCTCAGCTCCTTTTCCCCCCAATTTTGGATGTTTTTTCCTCCTTTTTTATTCCCTTCTTATTTTTCGCCACTTTAGGGATTTTTTCAGATTTTTTTTTCCTCATTTCCTTGTGCTTTTTCCCCCTTTTTTTCCTATTTTTTCAGCCTTTTTTTGACTTTGGTTTCCCACCGTTTTCATGCATTTATTTATCTGTTTTCCAGCATCTTTTTCACCTCATTTCCCTCCCCTTTTTATGCAATTTTTCTTCTCTTTCCCTTTATATTTCCTGCTATTTTCAGCTATTTTTGAGCCTTTTTTTCTGTCATTTCCAACCATTTTTTTCACCATTTTTCTCCCAGTATTTTTGGTGCCGATCTCCCCCATTTTGGTGCGATCTCCCCCATTTTGGTGCCGATCTCCCCCATTTTGGTGCCGATCTCCCCCATTTTGGTGCCGATCTCCCCCATTTTGGTGCCGTTTTCCCCCATTTTGGTGCCGATCTCCCCCATTTTGGTGCCGTTTTCCCCCATTTTGGTGCCGTTTTCCCCCATTTTGGTGCCGATTTCCCCCATTTTGGTGCCGATCTCCCCCATTCTGGTGCCGATCTCCCCCATTTTGGTGCCCGTCTCCCCCATTTTGGTGCCGATCTCCCCCATTCTGGTGCCGTTTTCCCCCATTCTGGTGCCGTTTTCCCCCATTCTGGTGCCGTTTTCTCCCATTCTGGTGCCGTTTTCCCCCATTTTGGTGCCGTTTTCCCCCATTTTCGTGCCTGTCTCCCCCATTCTGGTGCCGTTTTCTCCCATTCTGGTGCCGTTTTCCCCCATTTGGTGCCGTTTTCCCCCATTTGGTGCCGTTTTCCCCCCATTTTGGTGCCGTTTTCCCCCATTCTGGTGCCGTTTTCCCCCATTCTGGTGCCGTTTTCCCCCATTTGGTGCCGTTTTCCCCCATTCTGGTGCCGTTTTCCCCCCATTCTGGTGCCGTTTTTCCCCCCATTCTGGTGCCGTTTTCCCCCATTTGGTGCCGTTTTCCCCCCATTCTGGTGCCGTTTTCCCCCATTCTGGTGCCGATCTCCCCATTCTGGTGCCGTTTTCTCCCCATTTTGGTGCCGATCTCCCCCATTCTGGTGCCGATCTCCCCCATTCTGGTGCCGTTTTCCCCCATTTTGGTGCCGATTTCCCCCATTCTGGTGCCGATCTCCCCCATTCTGGTGCCGATCTCCCCCATTTTGGTGCCGTTTTCCCCCCCTTCTGGTGCCGATCTCCCCCATTTTGGTGCCGTTTTCCCCCATTTTGGTGCCGTTTTCCCCCCTTCTGGTGCCGATCTCCCCCATTTTGGTGCCGTTTTCCCCCATTCTGGTGCCGTTTTCCCCCATTCTGGTGCCCGTTTTTCCCCCATTTGGTGCCGTTTTCCCCCATTCTGGTGCCGTTTTCCCCCATTCTGGTGCCGTTTTCCCCCATTCGGTGCCGTTTCCCCCATTTTGGTGCCGATCTCCCCCATTTGGTGCCGATCTCCCCCATTCTGGTGCCGTTTTCCCCCCATTCTGGTGCCGTTTTCCCCCCATTTGGTGCCGATCTCCCCCCATTTTGGTGCCGTTTTCCCCCATTTTGGTGCCGATCTCCCCCATTCTGGTGCCGTTTTCCCCCATTTGGTGCCGATCTCCCCCATTTTGGTGCCGTTTTCCCCCATTTTGGTGCCCCGTCTCCCCCATTTTGGTGCCGATCTCCCCCATTTTGGGTGCCGTTTTTCCCCCATTCTGGTGCCGTTTTCCCCCCATTTGGTGCCGATCTCCCCCATTTTGGTGCCGTTTTCCCCCATTTTGGTGCCGATCTCCCCCATTCTGGTGCCGATCTCCCCCCTCGGGGGGTCCCGTCTCACCTCTTAGTGTTCCGGGGGCTGCTTTGTGTCCGCAGAGCGAGATCCGCGCCATCTCGGTGAACCAGTGGGGGTCGCAGCTGGGGCTGAGCGTGCTGGGCAAGCTGAGCCAGCTCTACTGCTCGCTGGTGTGGGAGAGCACCGTGCTGCTGTCCCTCTGCACCCCAAACAGGTCGGGGGGCTGGGGGGGCCCATGGTTGGGGGGGTCAGAGATGGTTTAGGGGGGGTCAGAGATGGTTGGGGGGGGGGTCAGAGAGGATTTGGGGGGGACACAGAGGGTTTGGGGGGGGTCCCATGGTTGGGGGGAGGTCAGAGATGTTTTGGGGGGGGTCAGAGATGGTTGGGGGGGGGTCAGAGAGGATTTGGGGGGGGCACGGGGGGGTTGGAGGGGTCCCATGGTTGGGGGGGGGTCAGAGATGGTTTGGGGGGGGACACAGGGGGTTTGGGGGGGTCCCCATGGTTGGGGGAGGTCAGAGATGGTTGGGGGGGTCAGAGAGGATTTGGGGGGGGCACGGGGGGGTTGGAGGGGTCCCATGGTTGGGGGGGGTCAGAGATGGTTTGGGGGGGGGTCAGAGATGGTTGGGGGGGGGGGTCAGAGAGGATTTGGGGGGGACACAGGGGGTTTGGGGGGGTCCCATGGTTGGGGGAGGTCAGAGATGGTTTGGGGGGGGGTCAGCGATGGTTGGGGGGGGTCAGAGATGGTTGGGGGGGGGCCAGAGATGGTTGGGGGAGATAGAGATGGTTGGGGGGGTCAGAGATGGTTTGGGGGGGTTAGAGATGGTTTGGGGGAGACACAGAGGGTTTGGGGGGGGTCCCATGGTTGGGGGAGGTCAGAGATGGTTTGGGGGGGGTCAGAGATGGTTGGGGGGGGGGTCAGAGAGGATTTGGGGGGGGCACGGGGGGGGTTGGAGGGGGTCCCATGGTTGGGGGGGGTCAGAGATGGTTTGGGGGGGTCAGAGAGGATTTGGGGGGGACACAGGGGGTTTGGGGGGGGTCCCATGGTTGGGGGAGGTCAGAGATGGTTGGGGGGGTCAGAGAGGATTTGGGGGGGGGCACGGGGGGGTTGGAGGGGTCCCATGGTTGGGGGGGGTCAGAGATGGTTTGCGGGGGGTCTGCGATGGTTGGGGGGGTCAGAGATGGTTTGGGGGGGGTCAGCGATGGTTGGGGGGGCCAGCGATGGTTGGGGGGTCAGAGATGGTTGGGGGGGTCAGAGAGGATTGGGGGGGTCAGAGGTGTTTTTGGGGTGGGCACAGGAGAGTTTGGGGGGGCACAAAGGGTTGGGGGAGGTCAGAGATGGTTGGGGGGGTCAGAGAGGATTTGGGGGGGGCACGGGGGGGTTGGAGGGGTCCCATGGTTGGGGGGGGGTCAGAGATGGTTTGGGGGGGGGTCAGAGATGGTTTGGGGGGGTCAGAGAGGATTTGGGGGGGACACGGGGTTTGGGGGGGTCCCATGGTTGGGGGAGGTCAGAGATGGTTGGGGGGGTCAGAGAGGATTTGGGGGGGGCACGGGGGGGTTGGAGGGGGTCCCATGGTTGGGGGGGGTCAGAGATGGTTTGGGGGGGGTCTGCGATGGTTGGGGGGGTCAGAGATGTTTTGGGGGGGGGCCAGAGATGGTTGGGGGAGATAGAGATGGTTGGGGGGTCAGAGATGTTTTGGGGGGGTCAGAGAGGATTGGGGGGTCAGAGGTGTTTTGGGGTGGGCACAGAGAGTTTGGGGGGGCACAAAGGGTTGGGGGAGGTCAGAGATGGTTGGGGGGGTCAGAGATGGTTTGGGGGGGACACAGAGGGTTTGGGGGGTCCCATGGTTGGGGGGGTCCCATGGTTGGGGGGAGGGTCAGAGATGGTTTGGGGTGGTCAGAGATGGTTGGGGGGGTCAGAGATGATTTGGGGGGGACACAGAGGGTTTGGGGGGGTCCCATGGTTGGGGGAGGTCAGAGATGGTTTGGGGGGGGTCAGAGAGGATTTATGGGGACAGAGAGGATTGGGGGGTCAGAGGTGTTTTGGGGTGGGCACAGAGAGTTTGGGGGGGCACAAAGGGTTGGGGGAGGTCAGAGATGTTTTGGGGGGGTCAGAGAGGATTTGGGGGGGCACAGAGGGTTTGGGGGGGGTCAGAGAGGATTTGGGGGGGGCACAGAGGATTTATGGGGGGTCCCATGGTTGGGGGTGTCACAGAGGGTGTGGGGGGGGGGGGTCCCATGGTTGGGGGGATCAGAGATGGTTGGGGGGGTCAGAGAGGATCTGGGGGGTTAGAGATGGTTTTGGGGGGTCAGAGATGGGTTTTGGGGGGGACTGAGGCCTTTTTGGGGGGGTCAAAGAGATTTTGGGATGGGGGGTGCGGAGTGTCCTGGGGGAGTTGAGGACAGGCCCCACCCCCAAATAAATACCATGGGGGGCTCCCCATAGGATGGGGGGTGCACCCCATGGGATGGGGGGGGCACCCCATGGGATGGGGGGGTGCTGACCCCCCCAATTGGTTTGTCCCCCCCCAGCCTCCCCCCCGGCTGTGAATTCGGCCAGGCCGACATGCAGAAGCTGGTGCCCAAGGAGGAGAAAGCGGCTCCCAGCCCCCCCCCAGGGGGGAAAACGGGCCGGTATGGGGGGGCTATAGGGGTCTATGGGGGTCTATAGGGGGTTGGGGGGGGGAATGGAGGGTTTGGGGAGGTTTTAGGGGGAAATTGGGGGGGGTAAGGTTTTGGGGGGGGGGGGGTGTTGGAAGGGGTTTATTTGGGGGGGTCTTTAGGGGGAGGATTTGGGGGGGTGACTGTAGGGGTGGGGGGGCTATAGGGGATACAGGGGCTGGTTGAAAAGTGGAGCTTTTGGGGGGGGTTGTGGGTTTTTTTAGGGGGAAATGGGGGTTGGGGGGGTCATAGGGAAAGGTTTTTGGGGGGTCTATGGGGGGGTTGGGGGGGTTTATGGGTAAATGGTGGTTTGGTGGGGGGGGTCTTTGGGGAAGGGGTTTATTTCGGGGGGGCTTTAGGGTTAAGGGGGGTTTATGGAAGGGGGGACTCTATGGGGTTCAGGCAGCATTTTTGGGGTGCTCACCCCCTTTTCCTCCCCCACCCAGAGGGTGAAGCGGAAGGTTCCATGGCCGGGGGGGGCGGCGGGGGGGGTGAGTGACCCCCCCCCGGCGCAGGGGGGGCTGCTGGAGGGGATGGGGCTGGAGGGGGAGCCCTTGGCCCCCATGGAGACGGACGAACCCGGCGGCGCCGACCCCAAGGTCAAGGCCAAGATCAGCCCGGCCATGGCCGCCCGCATCAAACAGATCAAACCACTGCTGTCCGGTGAGGGGGGGGGCCCGAAAACACCTGGGGGGGGGCCCAAAAAACATCCTTGGGGCCCCCAAAACATCCTGGGGGGGCTCGAAAACACCCTTGGGGCCCCCAAAACCTCTGTCCCCCCCACCCTCATCCCACTGTCCCCTTGTTCTCCTGTGCCCTCTGGGTCTCCCCGAGTCTCATGGGCCAGATGTGGGTACCCCCATATATTTCTGGGGTGACCCCATATATTTTTGGGGTGCCCCCATATATTTCTGGAGTGCCCCCTATATTTCTGGGCTGCCCCCCTATATTTTAAGCCTCCCCAACTCATCCCACTCCCCTCATCCCACTGTCCCCTTGTTCTCCTGTGGCCTCTGGGTCTCCCCAAGTCTCATGGGCCGGATGTGGGTGCCCCCATATATTTTTGGGGTGCCCCCATATATTTCTGGGGTGCCCCCTATATTTCTAGGCTGCCCCCCTATATATTAAGGCTCCCCAACTCATCCCGCTCCCCTCATCGAACTGTCCCCCCCACCCTCATCCCACTGTCCCCTTGTTCTCCTGTGGCCTCTGGGTCTCCCCGAGTCTCATGGGCCGGATGTGGGTACCCCCATATATTTCTGGGGTGACCCCATATATTTTTGGGGTGCCCCCATGTATTTCTGGAGTGCCTCCTATATTTCTGGGCTGCCCCCCTATATTTTAAGCCCCCCCAACTCATGGTGTCCCCCCCACCCTCATCCCTCTGTCCACTTGTTCTACTGTGGGCTGGACATTGGGGTCCCCCTGGGGTTGGGGACTCAATGTAGGCGTCCCCAGGTCTCCTGTATTTTTGGGGTGCTCCCCACGTTTTTGGTGTACCCCCTATATTTCTGGGCTGCTCCCCTATATATTAAGGCTCCCCAACTCATCCCACTCCCCTCATCGAACTGTCCCCCCCACCCTCATCCCACTGTCCCCTTGTTCTCCTGTGCCCTCTGGGTCTCCCCGAGTCTCATGGGCCGGATGTGGGTGCCCCCATATATTTTTGGGGTGCCCCCATATATTTCTGGAGTGCCCCCTATATTTCTAGGCTGCCCCCCTATATATTAAGGCTCCCCAACTCATCCCGCTCCCCTCATCGAACTGTCCCCCCCACCCTCATCCCACTGTCCCCTTGTTCTCCTGTGGCCTCTGGGTCTCCCCGAGTCTCATGGGCCGGATGTGGGTACCCCCGTATTTTTGGGGGTCCCTCACGTGTCTGTCCCCCTCCCCCAGCCTCGTCGCGGCTGGGCCGGGCGCTGGCCGAGCTGTTTGGGCTGCTGGTGAAGCTGTGCGTGGGCTCCCCGGTGCGGCAGCGCCGCAGCCACCACGCCCCCGCCGCCGCCCCCGCGCCCAGCGCCGCCGCCCGCGCCACGGCCTCCGCCCTCACCAAGCTGCTCACCAAGGGGCTCAGCTGGCAGCCCCCCCCCTACACCCCCACGCCCCGCTTCCGGTGAGGGCGGGGCTGCGGGATGAGGGGGCGGGGCTTGGGGAGAAAGGGGCGGGGCTTGGGGAGAAGGGGTCCTGCCCAGGGAAGGGCAAGTAAGTGGGGATTGGGAAGAGGAGGCGTGGTCTAGGGAAAGGGGGTGGGGCTTGGAAAAGGGGGTGGGCTGAAGAGGGGTGTGGTGTCTGAAAGGGGGTGTGGCTTGGGGAAGAGGGCGGAGTGTCTGGAAAGGGGGGGTGGTGTCTGGAAAGGGGGTGTGGCTTGGGGAAGGGGGTGTGGTGTGGAAATGGGTGTGGCTTGGGGAAGGGGGTGTGGCTTGGGGAAGAGGGTGGGGTGTGTGGAAAGGGGTGTGGCTTGGGGAAGGGGGTGTGGCTTGGGGAAGAGGGTGGGGTGTGTGGAAAGGGGTGTGGCTTGGGGAAGGGGGTGTGGCTTGGGGAAGAGGGCGGGTTGTCTGGAAAGGGGTGTGCCTTGGGGAAGGGGGCGTGGTGTCTGGAAAGGGGTGTGGCTTGGGGAAGGAGGGTGTTTGGAAAAGGGGTGTGGCTTGGAGAAGGGGGTGTGGTGTGGAAAGAGGGTGTGATGTGGAGAAGGGGGTGTAGTCTGGAAAGGGGGTGTGGCTGTGGGAAGGGGGTGTGGTGTCTGGAAAGGGGGTGTGGCTTGGGGAAGGGTGTGTGGTGAGGAAAGGGTGTGGCTTGGGGAAGGGGGTGTGGTGTGGAATGGGGGTGTAGCTTGGGGAAGGGGGGTGTGGTGTCTGATAGGGGGTGTGGCTTGGGGAAGAGGGCAGGCTGTCTGGAAAGGGGTGTAGCTTGGGGAAGGGGGTGTGGTGTCTGAAAAGGGGTGTGGCTTGGGGAGGGGGGCGTGGTGCCTGGAAAGGGGTGTGGCTGGGGGAAGGGGGCGTGGTGTCTTAAAAGGGGTGTGGCTTGGGGAAGGGGGCGTGGTGCCTGGAAAGGGGTGTGGCTTGGGGAAGGGGGTGTGGTGTCTGAAAAGGGGTGTTGCTTGGAGAAGGGGGTGTGGTGTGGAAAGGGGGTGTGGCTGTGGGAAGGGGGCAGGGTGTCTTGAAAGGGGGTGTGGCCTAGCACCCCATGGGGCAGGCTTAGTGACAGTGGGCGTGTCCCAGCAACTCTGTGGGCGGGGCTTAGTGACAGTGGGCATGTCCTAGTACCCCATGGGGCGGGGTTTAGTGACAGTGGGCATGTCCTAGCACCCCGTGGGTGGGGCTTAGTGACAGTGGGCATGTCCTAGCACCCCGTGGGGCGGGGCTTTGTGACAGTGGGCATGTCCTAGTACCCCGTGGGGCGGGGCTTAGTGACAGTGGGCATGTCCTAGCACCCCGTGGGGCGGGGCTTAGTGACAGTGGGCATGTCCTAGCACCCCGTGGGGCGGGGCTTAGTGACAGTGGGCATGTCCTAGTACCCCGTGGGGCGGGGCTTAGTGACAGTGGGCATGTCCTAGCACCCCGTGGGGCGGGGCTTAGTGACAGTGGGCATGTCCTAGTACCCCGTGGGGCGGGGCTTAGTGACAGTGGGCATGTCCTAGCACCCCGTGGGGCGGGGCTTAGTGACAGTGGGCATGTCCTAGCACCCCGTGGGGCGGGGCTTAGTGACAGTGGTCATGTACTAGCACCCCGTGGGGCGGGGCTTAGTGACTGGGTGTGGCCTAGCGCCCCGTGGGGCGGGGCTTAGTGACAGTGGTCATGTACTAGCACCCCGTGGGGCGGGGCTTAGTGACTGGGTGTGGCCTAGCGCCCCGTGGGGTGGGGCTTAGTGACAGTGGGCATGTACTAGCACCCCGTGGGGTGGGGCTTTGTGACAGTGGGTGTGGCCTAGCGCCCCGTGGGGCGGGGCTTAGTGTCAGTGGGTGTGGCCTAGCACCCGGTGGGTGGGGTCATGGTGGTGGGCGGGGCCTCACGTGTCCTCTCCCGTCCCCCAGGCTGACGTTCTTCATCTGCTCGGTGGGCTTCACGTCCCCCATGCTGTTCGACGAGCGCAAGTTCCCCTATCACCTCATGCTGCAGAAGTTCCTCTGCTCCGGCGGACACAACGCCCTGTTCGAGTGAGTGGCGCGTCCCCAAACCCCCCAAAACACCCCCAAAATCCCCCAAAACACCCCCAAACCACTCCAAAAACGCCCCCAAACCACCCCATAACCACCCCAAACCACCCTGTAAACACTCTTTTGTCTATTTATTTCCTTAATATTTACCTACTCCCTTATTATTTACCTATTCGCTTATTATTTATTTATTGCTTTATTATTTTCTTATTCTTTTGTTATTTATTTATTTCCTTATTACTTAGTTACTTTTTTCAAATTTGTCTACTTTCTTAGTATGTGTTTGCTTTGCTTTTATGTGCCTTTTATTTATTACGTGTTTTCATTTATTATATTTTTATTTTTTGCACGTTTTTTGTGTTTTCTCTTTGTTCATTTTTTACTAATTTTCTGTTTTTTTGTTTATTTGTCTATTTTATTTTCTCCCTTTTTATTTATTTTCTCCCCTTTTATTCATTTCTCCACATTTTATTTGTTTGCTCGCCATTATTTATTTATTTTTCTTTTATTTATTTGTTTCCATTTTATTTAGTTCCACACTATTCATTTATTTACTCTATTTTTATTTATTTTATGCTCTTCTGTTTATTTCTTCGTGGTTAATTTTTTCTCTCTTGTTTTATTCACTTGTTCCCTTTTACTTCTCTTTATTAACTTGATCCTTATTTCCTTCTGTTTCCCTTGTTCTCCCCCTTTCCCGTTTCCCCCTTGGTTTGGTCCGTCCCCTTTCCCCCTTGGTTTGGTCCGTCCCGTTTCCCCCTTGGTTTGGTCCGTCCCCTTTCCCCCTTGGTTTGGTCCGTCCCATTTCCCCCCGTGTTTGGTCCATCCCGTGTCCCCCTTGGTTTGGTCCATCCCGTGTCCCCCTTCGTTTGGTTTATCCCCTTTCCCCCTTGGTTTGGTCCGTCCTGTTTCCCCCTTGGTTTGGTCCATCCCGTTTCCCCCTTCGTTTGGTCCGTCCCGTTTCCCCCTTCGTTTGGTTTATCCCTTTTCCCCCTTGGTTTGGTCCATCCCGTTTGCCCCTTGGTTTGGTCCGTCCCCTTTCCCCCTTGGTTTGGTTTGTACCGTTTCCCCCTGTGTTTGGTCCGTCCCCTTTCCCCCCCCCCCCGTGTTTGGTCCGCCCCCTTTCCCCCTTCATTTGGTTTGTTCCGTTTCCCCCCCGTGTTTGGTCCGTCCCGTTGTTCTCACGGCCTTTGGTGTCCCCAGGACGTTCAACTGGGCGCTGTCCATGGGGGGGAAGGTGCCGGTGGCCGAGGGGCTGGAGCACCCGGAGCTGCCGGACGGGACGGGCGAGTTCCTGGACGCCTGGTTGATGCTGGTGGAGAAGATGGTGAACCCCAGCACCGTGCTGGACTCGCCCCACGCGCTGCCCCACAAGCCGCCCGCGCCCGGCCAGCCCCACTTCAGCGCCCTGCGCTTCCTCGTCGTCACCCAGAAGGTGGGAGACGTCCCCCCAGAAGGGGGACAAGGGGATTTTGGGGGGGATATGGGGGATTTTGGCCCCACGCGCTGCCCCACAAACGCTCTGGCCAGTCCCACTTTGGCGCTCTGCGCTTCCTGGTTGTCACACAGAAGGTGGAGATGTGGGGGACACGGGGGGACAAGAGGGACGTGGGGACAAGAGGGATGCTGGGGATATAGGGGACACGGGGCGACAAGAGGGACATGGATGCAGGGGTTATGGGGAACGTGGGGGACAAGAGGGATACTGGGGACATGAGGGACGTGGGGGGACAAGAGGGACACTGGGGACATAGGGGACGTGGGGGGACAAGAGGGACGTGGATACAGGGGTCATGGGGAACGTGGGGGACAAGAGGGACACTGGGGACATAGGGGACATGGGAGGACATGAGGGATACTGGGGACATAGGGGACATGAGGGACACTGGGGACATAGGGGACATGGGGGGACATGAGGGACATGGGGGGACAAGAAGGACGTGAATACAGGGGTCATGGGGAACGTGGGGGACAAGAGGGACACGGGGGACATGCGGGGACATGAGGGACATTGGGGGGACAAGAGGGACACTGGGGACATAGGGGACATGGGGGGACAAGAGGGATGTGGATACAGGAGTCATGGGGAACGTGGGGGACAAGAGGGACACTGGGGACATAGGGGACATGGGGGGACATGAGGGACACTGGGGACATAGGGGACATGAGGGACGTGGGGGGACATGAGGGACGTGGGGGGACAAGGGGGACATAGGGGATATGGGAGGACATGAGGGACGTGGAGGGACAAGAGGGACGTGGATACAGGGGTCATGGGGAACATGGGGGACAAGAGGGACACTGGGGACATGGGGGGACATGAGGGACGTGGGGGGACAAGAGGGACACTGGGGACATAGGGGACATGGGAGGACATGAGGGATACTGGGGACATAGGGGACATGGGGGGACATGAGGGACACTGGGGACATAGGGGACATGGGAGGACATGAGGGACATGGGGGGACAAGAAGGAC
Organism: Columba guinea; assembly: GCA_032206185.1. Classification (NCBI taxonomy): domain Eukaryota; kingdom Metazoa; phylum Chordata; class Aves; order Columbiformes; family Columbidae; genus Columba; species Columba guinea. The sequence continues at coordinate 48,184 of JAVLUU010000566.1, read as the reverse complement.
GTGGATACAGGGGTCATGGGGAACGTGGGGGGACATGAGGGACGTGGGGGGACAAGAGGGACATGGATACAGGGGTCATGGGGAACGTGGGGGACAAGAGGGACACTGGGGAACACAAAGGACACAGGTGACACTGGGGACAAGCGGGACGCTGGGGACACGGGGACAGAGCAGACATGGGGGGACAAGAGGGACGTGGAGGGACAAGAGGGACATGGATACAGGGGACACGAGGAATGTGGGGGAACAACAAGACATGGGGGATATGGGGAACGTGGGGGGACACGAGGGACATGGGGAACACAAAGGACACAGGTGACAAGGGGGACACGGGGGGCAAGAGGGATATGGGGGACAAGAAGGACATGGGACACGGAGAACGTGGGGGAACAACAAGACATGGGGGACATCGGGAACACAAGGGACACGGGGGATATGGGGACACGGGGGATATGGGGACACAGGACGTGGGGACACAGGGAACATGAGGACATGGGGTCCATGGGGGGACAAAAGGGACATGGGGACAGAGGGACAAGAGGGACACAGGGAACATGCAGACACTGGGGATGGGGGGACACAAGGACACAGGGAACGTGGTGGGACAAGAGGGACGTGGGAGACACGGGGAATCCTCCACCCACCAGGGTGAGACATGAACTGGGGGGGAGGGTCCCCAAATCCCCTTTTCCTCCCCAGAAACGCCCCCAAAGCCCCTTCAAACATGTCCTCAAGTGTCCCCTTGATGTCCCCAACCTTTCTGGGCCACAAGCTGCTCTGGGGACTCGGGGTGACACCCGCTCCCCATATGGATTATATGGATCCTCCACCCATCAGGATGGGATGTGAACCGGGGCGGGGTGTCCCCAGATCCCCTTTCCCTCCCCCGAAACCCCCCCAAACCCACCTGAAATGTGTCCCCAAGCGTCCCCCGCTGTCCCCCGCAGGCGGCCTTCACGTGCATCAAGCAGCTGTGGAACCGGCGCCCGCTGAAGGTGTACGGGGGCCGCATGGCCGAGTCCATGCTGGCCATCCTGTGCCACATCCTGCGCGGGGAGCCGCTGGTGCGGCAGCGCCTGGGCCGCGAGCGCGAGGGCACCCGGCCCAGCGACGACGAACCGGGGGGCGCCGACGAGGGGGGACCCCGCCGGGAGCCCCAGGTCAACCAGCAGCAGCTGCAGCAGGTGGGACACCCCAAAATCCGCTTTGCTCACCCCAAAATCCCCTCCGGAACACACGGGGCTCGCTGCGTTCGCTCAAGGGTTTGCTGAGCGTCCCTGGGAGCTCCGGCTGCTTCCCAACTTCTTCTGGTCACCTAAAAGTTTCCCCAAGAACATTTTCTGGTCACCCCCAAAACTTCTGGTCCCCCCAAAACTTTTTATTGTCCCCCCAAAACTTTCTGTTGTCCCCAAATCTCTCCTGGTCCCCCCAAATCTCTCCTGATTCTCCCAAATCCCTTTTGGTCTCCCCCAAACTTCTTCTGATCCCATGGAAGCTTCTGGTTCCTCCAAGAACATTTTCTGGTCCCCCCCAAATCTCTTCTGGTCACCCCCAAAGCTTTTTATTGTCCCCAAATCTCTCCTGGTCCCCCCAAACCTCTCCTGACTCTACCAAATCTCTTTTGGTCCCCCCAAACTTCATTGGATCCCCTAAAAGCTTCTGGTTCCCCCAAGAACGTTTTCTGCCCCCCCCCAAATCTCTTCTAGTCACCCCAAAACTTCTGGTCCCCCCAAAACGTTTTATTGTTCCCTGAATCTCTCCTGGTCCCCCCAAATCTCTCCTGATTCTCCCAAATCCCTTTTGGTCCCCCCAAACTTCTTCTGATCCCCCAACAAACTTCTCTTGTCCCCCTCAGACCTCTTCTGGTCCCCCCCAAACTTTCTGTTGTCCCCAAATCTTTTCTTATCCCCCCCCAAATCTCTTCTCATCCCCCCAAATCTCTTCTTATCCCCCCAAACCTTTTCTGCTTCCTCCAGCTTCTTCTCATCCTTTTTGTCACCTTTTGCCCCCCCCCCCACAAATTTCCAGGCCCCCCGAAACCCCTTTTTCACCCCCCATACCCCCTTTCTGACCCCAAATTCCCTTTTGTCCTCCCAAATTCCTTCCCCCCCCCCGCCAAATCCCCTTTTACTTCTCCTCAACCCCCTTTTTCTCCCCCCAAACCCCTGGTTTTGTCCTCCCAAATCCTCCACGTTCCCCCTCAAAGCCCCTTTTTCCCCCCTCAGACCCCCTTTTTTCCCCCCTCAAGCCCCTTTTTTCCCCCCTCAAATCCCCTAATTAATCTTCAAACCCTCTTATTTCTCCTCACCCCCCCCCCCTTTTTTCCCAAACTTGCCGTTTTTAACCCCAAACGCCCGTTCTCCCGCAGCTGATGGACATGGGCTTCAGTCGGGAACACGCCATGGAGGCTCTGCTCAACACCAACACCATGGAACAGGCCACCGAATACCTGCTCACCCACCCGCCCCCCCTCATGGGGGGGGTCGTCCGGGTAAGAAACGGGGTCCTGGAAACCCAGGGGGGGTCCCCCAAAACTTCCCCGCCCCTTAAAACGTTCCCTGACCCCCCCCCAAAGGACCTGAGCATGTCGGAGGAGGATCAGATGATGCGCGCCATCGCCATGTCCCTGGGCCAGGACATCCCCATGGACCAGCGCGCCGAGTCCCCCGAGGTGTGTGGGGGGCAATGGGGGGTCAGGGTGGGACCCCAGCCCCCCATTTCCCACCCCCAGTCCCCCATTTCCCTCCCACACCCCCCATTTCCCACCCACACCCATATTTCCCCCCCACGCTCTTTGTGGACCCTGAATTGGACTCGTGGTCCCGCGGCCCCATTTTGTGCCCGACTGACCCTTTTTGTCTCATTCTCACCCCATTTTTGTGCCCCCCGGGCCCCATTTTGTGCCACCAAACCCCCTTATTTTCTACCGTGTGACTGCGTTTTCCACCCCTTGAGCCCCATTTTGTGCCTCGTGAACCTCATTCATCCCCTTGTCACCCTATTTCCCCCCCTGAACCCCATTCATGCCCTTGTGACCCCATTCATCCCCTTGAACCCCATTCATCCCCTTGTCACCCCATTCATCCCTTTGTCACCCTGTTTCCCCCCTGAACCCCATTCATCCCCTCGTGACCCCATTTAACCCCCTGAGCCTCATTCATCTCCTCGTGACCCTGTTTAACCCCCTGTACTCCATTCATCCCCTTGAATCCCATTCATCTCCTTGTGACCCCGTTTTCCCCCAACCCCCGTTTCTCCCTTTGTCACCCCATTGATCCCCTTGTGACCCTGTTTAACCCCCTGAACCCCATTCATCCCCTTGTGACCCCATTTAACCCCTGAACCCCATTTATCCCCTTGTGACCCCATTTAATCCCTGAACCCCATTTATCCCCTTGTGACCCCTTGAACCCCTTGATTCCCATTCATACCCTTGATTCCCATTCATCCCCTTGTCACCCCATTCATCCCCTTGTGACCCCGTTTCCTCCCAAACTCCATTCATCCCCTTGAACCCCATTCATCCCCTTGTGACCCCGTTTTCCCCCCTGAACCCCATTCATCCCCTTGTCACCCCATTCATCCCTTTGTCACCCCATTTACCCCCTGAACCCCATTCATCCCCTTGTCACCCCATTTAACCCCCGAACCCCATTCATCCCCTTATGACCCCGTTGCCCCCTGACCCCTATTTCTCCCTTTGTCACCCCATTCATCCCCTTGTGACCCTGTTTAACCTCTTGAACCCCATTCATCCCCTTGGACCCCATTCATCCCCTTGTGACCCTGTTTAACCCCTTGATTCCCATTCATCTCCTTGATTCCCATTCATCGCTTTGTCACCCCATTCATCCCCTTGTGACCCCGTTTCCTCCCAAACTCCATTCATCTCCTTGAACCCCATTCATCCTCTTGTGACCCCGTTTTCCCCCCTGAACCCCACTTACCCCCTTGTCACCCCATTCACCCCCTGAACCCCATTCATCCCCTTGTCACCTCATTTAACCCCCGAACCCCATTTATCCCCTTGTGACCCCTTGATTCCCATTCATCCCCTTGTGACCCTGTTTAACCCCTTGAACCCCATTCATCCCCTTGTGACCCTGTTTAACCCCTTGATTCCCATTCATCCCCTTGTGACCCCGTTTCCCCCTGAACCCCATTCATCCCCTTGTCACCCCATTTAACCCCTGAACCTCATCAATCCCCTTGTGACCCCTTGGTTCCCATTCATCCCCTTGAACCCCATTCATCCCCTTGTGACCCCGTTTCCCCCCGAACCCCATTCATGCCCTTGAACCCCATTCATCCCCTTGAACCCCATTCATCCCCTTGTGACCCCGTTTCCCCCTGAACCCCATTCATGCCCTTGAACCCCATTCATCCCCTTGAACCCCATTCATCCCCTTATGACCTCATTGCCCCCTGACCCCTGTTTCTCCCTTTGTCACCCCATTCATCCCCTTGTGACCCTGTTTAACCCCTTGGACCCCATTCATCCCCTTGTGACCCCGTTTCCCCCTGAACCCCATTGATCCCCTTGTGACCCCATTGATCCCCTTGTGACCCTGTTTAACCCCTGATTCCCATTCATCCCCTTGAACCCCATTCATCCCCTTCTGACTCTGTTTAACCCCTTGAACCCCATTCATGCCCTTGAACCCCATTCATCCCTTTGCCACCCCATTTCCCCCCTGACCCCCATTCATCCCCTCGTGACCCCGTTTACCCCCTTGAACCCCATTCATGCTGTTGAACCCCATTTACATCCCCGACCCCCACGTCTCCCCTTGCGACCCCGTTTCCCCCCGAACCCCATTCACCCCCTTGAACCCCGTTCACCCCTTTGCCACCCCATTTCCCCCCTGAACCCCATTTCCCCCCTGAACCCCATTCACCCCCTTGAACCCCATTCATCCCTTTGCCACCCCATTTCCCCCCTGACCCCCATTCATCCCCTCGTGACCCCGTTTACCCCCTTGAACCCCATTCATGCTGTTGAACCCCATTTACGTCCCCAACCCCCATGTCTCCCCTTGCGACCCCGTTTCCCCCCGAACCCCATTCACCCCCTTGAACCCCATTCACCCCCTTGAACCCCATTCATTCCTTTGCCACCCCCATTTCCCCCTGAACCCCATTCACCCCATTGAACCCCATTTCCCCCCTGAACCCCATTCACCCCCTTGAACCCCATTCTTCCCTTTGCCACCCCATTTCCCCCCTGAACCCCATTCACCCCCTTGAACCCCATTCACCCCTTTGCCACCCCATTTCCCCCCTGAACCCCATTTCCCCCCTGAACCCCATTCACCCCCTTGAACCCCATTCTTCCCTTTGCCACCCCATTTCCCCCCTGAACCCCATTTCCCCCCTGAACCCCATTCACCCCCTTGAACCCCATTCTTCCCTTTGCCACCCCATTTCCCCCCTGAACCCCATTCACCCCCTTGAACCCCATTCTTCCCTTTGCCACCCCATTTCCCCCCTGACCCCCATTCATCCCCTCGTGACCCCGTTTACCCCCTTGAACCCCATTCATGCTGTTGAACCCCATTTACATCCCCGACCCCCACGTCTCCCCTTGCGACCCCGTTTCCCCCCGTGTCCCCGTCTCCCCGCAGGAAGCCGCCTGCCGCAAGGAGGAAGAGGAACGTCGCGCCCGCGAGCGCCAGGAGGAAGAAGAAGCCAAGTGCCTGGAGAAGTTCGAGGGGGCCGAGCCGCTGGAGGCCTCGGAGCTGCTGGCGTTCACCGACTCCATGCTGCCCGGCTGCTCGCAGCTGCTGGACGAGCTGCCCGACACCGTCTACCGCGTCTGCGACCTCATCATGACGGCGGTGAAGCGCAACGGCGCCGCCTACCGCGACTCGGTGCTGCGCCAGGTGGTCAAGCAGGTCCGCAGCCCGCCCTTTGGCCTCTTTTACACCCCTTCTCCTCCTTCCCCAGGCTGTTTTCTACCCTCAAATCCTCCCCTGGTTCCCTTAAACCTCTATTTCACACCCCAAAACCACCTTTCTGAGCCCAAAACGCCATTTTTGACCCCAAATTCCCATTTTAGTTGCTCCAAATCTCTCTTCTGGTTCCCCTCAAACCCCCTTTTCTCCCATTGAAACCCCCTTTTCTCCCCTTGAAACCCCCTTTTCTCCCCCTAAAACCCCCTTTTCTCCCCCTAAAACCCCCTTTTCTCCTCTAAAAGCCCCTTTTCTTTCCCCAAAACCCCTTTTTCTCCCCCCAAAACCCCTTTTTCTCCCCCCAAAACCCCCTTTTCTCCTCCCAAACCCCCATTTCACCCCCTAAAACCCCTTTTTCTCCCCTTAAACCCCTTTATTTCTCCCTAACCCCCATTTTTCCCTCATCCCCCGTTTTTCCCGCCAAATTCCTTCTGTACCCCTCATACACTTTTCTCCCCCCAAAACCCCCTTTTCTTCCCCCAAACCCCCATTTCTCTCCCCAAAACCCCCATTTCTCCCCCCAAAACCCCTCTTTCTCCCCCTAAATCCCCTTTTTCTCCCCTTCAAACCCTGTTTTGCCCCCCAAACCCCATTTTTCCCTCATCCCCCCTTTTTCCCACCAAATTCCTTCTGTTACTCTCACACCCTTTTCCCCCCCCAAAACCCCCATTTCTCCCCCCAAAACCCCGTTTCTCCCCCCAAATCCCCATTTCTCCCCCCAAACCCCCATTTCACCCCCCAAAACCCCTTTTTTCTCCCCCTAAAACCCCTTTTTCTCCCCTTAAACCTCTTTATTTCCCCCCAAACCCCATTTTTCCCTCATCCCCCGTTTTTCCCGCCAAATTCCTTCTGCTCCCCTCACACCCTTTTCCCCCCCTAAAACCCCCATTTCTCCCCCCAAACCCCCATTTCTCCCCCCAAACCCCCATTTCACCCCCCAAAACCCCTTTTTTCTCCCCCTAAAACCCCTTTTTCTCCCCTTAAACCCCTTTATTTCCCCCTAAACCCCATTTTTCCCTCATCCCCCGTTTTTTCCGCCAAATTCCTTCTGTTCCCCTCACACCCTTTTCTCCCCCCAAACCCCCTTTTCTCCCCCCAAACCCCCATTTCTCCCCCCAAAACCCCTCTTTCTCCCCCTAAATCCCCTTTTTCTCCCCTTCAAACCCCATTTTGCCCCCCAAACCCCATTTTTCCCGCCAAATTCCTTCTGCTCCCCTCACACCATTTTCTCCCCCCAAACCCCCATTTCACCCCCCAAAACCCCTTTTCCTCCACCTAAAACCCCTTTTCTCCCCCAAAACCCCTTTTTCTCCCCTTCAAACCCCATTTTGCCCCCCAAACCCCATTTTTCCCTCATCCCCCGTTTTTCCCGCCAAATTCCTTCCGTTCCCCTCACACCCTTTCTCCCCCCCAAACCCCCATTTCTCCCCCCCAAACCCCCATTTCTCCCCCCAAAACCCCCATTTCTCCCCCCAAAACCCCTCTTTCTCCCCCTAAATCCCTTTTTTCTCCCTTTCAAACCCCATTTTGCCCCCCAAACCCCATTTTTCCCTCATCCCCCCTTTTTCCCGCCAAATTCCTTCTGCTCCCCTCACACCCTTTTCCCCCCCCAAAACCCCCTTTTCTCCCCCCAAACCCCCATTTCTCCCCCCAAAACCCCTTTTTCTCCCCCTCAACCCCCTTCCCCCCCCTCAAAACCCCCCGAATTTCCCCAACCCCCCCGTTTTGCAGGTGTGGGACGCGGCGGACGTGCTGATCAAGGCGGCGCTGCCCCTCACCACCAGCGACACCAAGACCGTGTCCGAGTGGATCAGCCAGATGGCCACGCTGCCCCAGGCCTCCAACCTGGCCACTCGCATCCTCCTGCTCACCCTCCTCTTCGAGGTGACACCCCAAAACCCGGGGGACACCCCAAAACCCGGGGGGAGACCACACACAGGGGTTGGGGGGCGCCCCGGGGTCGCTTCTCCTCATAATAGCGATAGAAACATTCACCATGTTTCCCTCACGCCAACTTTCTCCTCAAAAATCACCTTTTTATGAGGGAAAATGGGGTGGTTTGGGGTTTTTTTTTTGGGGGGGTGGTGTTTTTTGGGGGGATTTAGGGCGATCGGGGTTGTTATGTTGGTGGTTTGGGGGTTGGGTTTAGTGAGTTTTAGCTTATTTTGGGCTCTAGTTTTAAGGGGTTTTGCTTATTTTGGGGCTGGTTTTAAGTTGTTTCACCTATTTGGGGGCTGGCTTTAGCGCGTTTTGCCTATTTTAGGGCTGGTTTTAGTGCGTTTTGCTTATTTTGGGGCTGGTTTTAGCGCGTTTCGCTTATTTTGGGGCTGGTTTTAGGGGGTTTCGCTTATTTTGGGGCTGGTTTTAGTGCATTTTGCTTATTTTGGGGCTGGTTTTAGTGCATTTTGCCTATTTTGGGCGTTGGTTTTAGTGCATTTCGCTTATTTTGGGGCTGGTTTTAGTGCGTTTCGCTTATTTTGGGGCTGGTTTTAGCGCGTTTTGCCTATTTTGGGGCTGGTTTTAGCGCGTTTTGCCTATTTTGGGGCTGGTTTTAGCGCGTTTTGCCTATTTTGGGGCTGGTTTTAGCGCGTTTTGCCTATTTTGGGGCTGGTTTTAGCGCGTTTTGCCTATTTTGGGGCTGGTTTTAGTGCGTTTCGCTTATTTTAGGGACGCTTTGGGTATTTTTGGGGGGCGTTTTAGCTTCTTTCAGAGGGCGGTTTTGGCTTTTGGGGGCTGGTTTTAGGGGCTTTTGGTTATTTTGGGGCTGGATTTAGGGCGTTTAGGTTATTCCGGGGGCTGTTTTTAGGTGTCTCCAGGGCAGTTTGGGATTATTTTGGGGGATTTCTGTATTTTTGGGGTATTTACGTGTATTTTGCGCAGGAGCTGAAGCTGCCGTGTGCGCGGGTGGTGGAATCCAGCTGCGTCCTGGACGTCCTCATCAAGCTCCTGGAGGTGGTTCAGCCCTGTCTCCAGGCTGCCAAAGAGCACAAGGAGGTGCAGACCCCCAAGTAAGTGTGGGGGGTGACCCCCAAACACCCCCCAGCACCCCCAAAACCCCCTGTTGATGATTTAGGGTGTTTTTCCCCCCCTCAAAAGGTGGATCACGCCGGTTTTGCTGCTCATTGATTTTTACGAGAAAACGGCCGTGTCGTCCAAGCGGAGGGCGCAGATGAATAAGGTGGGGGGGGGGTGGGAACATGAGGGGTCATATAGGGTCCTGAGGGGGTCATATGGGGTCCTGGGGGTCACACGGGGGTCTGGGGATCACATGGGGTCCATGGGGGGGTCATATGGAGTCCAGGAGAGTCATATGGGGTTCTGGGGGTCATATGGGTTCTGGGGGTCACATGGATCCTCGGGGTGGGTTATATGGGTTCTGGGGGGTCACACAGGGTCATGGGGGGGTTGCATGGGTCCTGGAGGTCACACGGGGGTCCTGGGGGGTCATATGGGGTCCTGGGGGTCACACGGGGGTCTGGGCATCACATGGGGTCCATGGGGGGGTCATATGGAGTCCAGGAGAGTCATATGGGGTTCTGGGGGTCATATGGGTTCTGGGGGTCACATGGATCCTCGGGGTGGGTTATATGGGTTCTGGGGGGTCACACAGGGTCATGGGGGGGGTTGCATGGGTCCTGGAGGTCACACGGGGTCCTGGGGGGTCATATGGGGTCCTGGGGGTCACACGGGGGTCTGGGCATCACATGGGGTCCATGGGGGGGTCATATGGAGTCCAGGAGAGTCATATGGGGTTCTGGGGGTCATATGGGTTCTGGGGGTCACATGGATCCTGGGGGGGGATTATATGGGTTCTGGGGGGTCTCACAGGGTCATGGGGGGGTTGCATGGGTCCTGGGGGGTCATATGGGGTCCTGGGGGTCACACGGGGGTCTGGGGATCACATGGGGTCCATGGGGGGGTCATATGGAGTCCAGGAGAGTCATATGAGTTCTGGGGGTCACATGGATCCTCGGGGTGGGTTATATGGGTTCTGGGGGGTCACACAGGGTCACGGGGGGGGTTACATGGGTCCTGGGGGGGTCACACGGGGTCCTGGGGGTTGGTCACATGGGTCCTAGGGGGGGTCACATGGGGTCCTGGGGGGCTCATATGGGTTCTGGGGGGGTCACACAGAGTCCTGGGGGGTGTCATATGGGTCCAGGAGAGTCATATGGGGTCCTGGGGGGGATCACATGGGTCCTGAGGGGGGGTCATATGGGTTCTGGGGGGTCACATGGGGTTCTGTGGGGTCACATGGGGTCCTCGGGGGGTCATATGGGTCCTGGGGGTCACATGGGGCTCTTGGGGGGGTCATATGTGTCCTGGGGGGTCATATGGGTTGTGTGGGGGTCGCATGGGTCCTAGGGGTCATATGGGTCCTGCAGGTCACGTGGAGTCCTGGGGGGACACATGGGGTCCTGGCTGGGGGCGGGAGTGGGGGCAGGTCATATGGGGTCCTGGGGGAGGACATGGTGTCCTGGGGGGGGGTCACTCAGGGTCATGGGGTGACGCAGGCTCCTGGTGACGGTGACAGTCACCCCATGCCCATGGTCACTGTATCCATACGCAACCCCTGGTGTCACCGCAAGCGGGTGACACGAGTGTGGGGACACCCATCTGACCTCCCCCCCGGCCCCATTCCCCTCCCAGTATCTCCAGTTTGGCGGCAACACGTGGCGCTGGTTCGACGACCGCTCCGGGCGCTGGTGCAGCTACAGCGCCAGCAACAACAGCACCATCGACGCCGCCTGGCGCGGGGGCGAGCCCAGCGTGCGCTTCACCGCCGGCCGCCGCCGCTACACCCGTCCAGTTCACCACCATGGTGCAGGTACTGGGGGCACTGGGAGCCCCGCAGGGCGGGGGGAACACGGGGGACACCCCCATGTCATCATCTCCCCTCTTGTTGTCACCCTGTTCTCATCAGCACCCCCGTCTCATCATCACACCCCTCTTGTTGTCACACCCCTTGTATCATCACCCTCCTCTCGTTGTCACACTCCTTGCACCGTCACACCCCTTGTTGTCACCTCTTCTTGGCCAGTTCACCTCCACGGTGCAGGTACTGGGAGCACTGGGACAGTCACTGGGTGGGGGACACACTGGGGACACCCCCTTGTTGTCACCTTCCCCATCATTGTCACCTCTTCTCTGGTCAACACCCCCTTCTCACCATCATTCTCCAGTTGTCACCCCCTTTTTGTCCAGGTACTGGTGTCACCGGTACCGCTACTGGGAAGGGGACCCCTCTCCTTGTCACCATCTTGTTGTCATCTCCTCCTCATTGTCACCTGTGTAATTGTCACCTCATTTCATCATCACCCCCCCATTTTCACTCCTTATCATTGAACTGTCGTGTTCCTCTCGTTGTCACCGTCCCCATTGTTACCCCCCACCAAGTTGTCACCGTCTTCATTGTCACCCCACCCTGTCACTCTGACACTCTGGTCCAGGTCACCGCCATGCTGCAGGCACTGGGGGCACTGGGACACCCCCTCATTGTCACCTCGTCATTGTCACCCCCCTCCATTGTCCTGTCCCCCCATCATTGTCACATTGTCCCCCCCCCTCATTGTCACCCTGTCCCCCCCAGGTGAACGAGGAGACGGGGAACCGGCGGCCGGTGATGCTGACACTGCTGCGCCCCCCCCGAGCGGGAAAAGGGGGGGGGACAACAGGAGGGGACAGCGAGGATGGGAGGGACACGGAGGGACGGGGCAAAGAGGAGCCCCCTGGTGAGTGGGGGGGATTTGGGGACCATGGGGAGGGTGCCAGGATTTGGGGAGGGGGGTCCAAGAGGCCATGGTGGGGGTCAGAGAGGTCCCAGGGGTCCATGTGGCTCCAAAACTGGGTCCTGGATGGGGGGGTTCATGGCTTCAAATTGATGGTTTATGGGGGGTCAGGGAGCCCATGGGGGGGGTCAGAAAGGCCATGGGGGGGCTGACCCACGTCCCCTGCACCCACAAAGTTGGGGGGTCTGTGGTTTGGGGGGAACTCAGGGGGGAAAGGGGCACAGCATTGGGATTTGGGGCTGGGGGGAAGATTTAGGAGCTATGGTGGGGGGGGTCAGGGAGCCCATGGAGGGGGGTTCAAGAGGCCATGGGGGGGTCAGGCAGGCTATGGGGGAGTGTCCCCCTTTTTGGGGGAGTCAGGAAGGCCATGAGTGGGTCAGGGTGCCCATAATGGGGTCCAAGAGACCACGGGGGGGTCAGGGAGGCCATTGAGTGGTGTCCCCCTTTTTGGGGGTGTCAGGGAAGCCATGGGGGTGTGTGCCTCTTTTTGGGGGTGTCAGGGGGGCCATAACGGGGTCTGAGAGGCCATGGGGGTGTCAGAGGGCCCATAATGGGGTCTGAGAGGCCATGGGGGGTCAGGGAGGCCATAGGGGTATGTCCCCCTTTTTGGGGGGTGTCAGGGAGGCCATGGGCGGGTGTCCCCCTTTTTGGAGGTGTCAGGGAGGCCATGGCGGTGTGTCCCCCTTTTTGGGGGTGTCAAGGGGCCCATAATGGGGCTGTGGAGGGGTCAGAGAGGCCGTGGGGGTGTGTCCCCCTTTTTGGAGGTGTCAGGGGGCCCATAACGGGGTCTGAGAGGCCGTGGGGGGGTCAGAGAGGCCATGGGGGTGTGTCCCTCTTTTTGAGGGTGTCAGGGAGGCCATGGGTGGGTGTCCCCCTTTTTGGAGGGCGTCAGGAAGGCCATAGGGGTGTGTCCCCCTTTTTGGGGTGCTCACCCCCCTCTCTTCTCCCCCCAGCCCCAGACCCCCCACCGGACGACGACGCCTCGGCCGCCCCTTCGTCCCCATCTCCCTTCTCCCCCTCCCAAGAAGACCCCACGTCGTGGGAGGGTCCCGACACCCCCCCGGTGCGCGGTTTGGCCGAAGAATCCATCCCCACCATCCTGCGCGCCTGCGTGAGCATGCTGGGGGTGCCGGTGGACCCCCGACACGCTGCACGCCGCCCTGCGGCTGTGCCTGCGGCTGACGCGGCAGCACCAGCACGCGCTGCTGCTGGCCGAGCTGCGCAGCACCCGCACCATCCTGGGGCTCAGCCAGAGCTCGGCCTTCACCGGCTTCCTCCCGCTGCTCACCCTCCTCTTCCGGCACATCATCGAGGAGCCCTGCACCCTGCGGCACACCATGGAGAAGGTGGGGGGACACGCGAGGGGGTCAGAGGGGCTGGGGACATGGGGATCATGGGGTGGAGGGGTTGGGGACACGGGGATCGTGGAGTGGAGGAGTTGGAGACAAGGGGATCATGGGGTGGAGGGGTTGGGGACAAGGGGATCGTGGGGTGGAGGAGTTGGAGACAAGGGGATCATGGGGTGGAGGGGTTGGGGACAAGGGGATCATGGGGTGGAGGGGTTGGGGACAAGGGGATCGTGGGGTGGAGGGGTTGGGGACAAGGGGATCGTGGGGTGGAGGGGTTGGGGACAAGGGGATCGTGGGGTGGAGGGGTTGGGGACAAGGGGATCGTGGGGTGGAGGGGTTGGGGACAAGGGGATCGTGGGGTGGAGGGGTTAGGGACAAGGGGATCGTGGGGTGGAGGGGTTGGGGACAAGGGGATCGTGGGGTGGAGGGGTTGGGGACAAAGGGGATCGTGGAGCAGAGGGGTTGGGGACACGGGGATCATGGAGTTGGGGACAAGGGGATGGAGGAATTGGGGACAAGGGGATCATGGAGCGGAGGGGTTGGGGACAAGGAGATCATGGATCAGAGGGGTTGGGGACACGGGGATCATGGAGTTGGGGACAAGGGGATGGAGGAATTGGGGACAAGGGGGTCATGGAGCGGAGGGGTTAGGGACAAGGGGATCATGGAGTAGAGGGGTTGGGGACAAGGGGATGGAGGAGTTGGGGACAAGAGGATGGAGGAGTTGGGGACAAGGGGATGGAGGAATTGGGGACAAGGGGATCATGGAGTAGAGGGGTTGGGGACACGGGGATTGTGGAGCGGAGGGGTTGGGTAAAAGAGGATCATGGAGCTGGGGACAAGGGGATCATAGAGTTGGGGACAAGGGGATCACAGAGCAGAGGAGTTGGGAATAAGGGGATCATGGAGCAGAGGAGTTGGGGACAGGTGCATCATGGAGCAGAGGGGTTGGGGACAAGGGGATCATGGAGTGCAGGGCTTGGGGACAAGGGGATGGAGGAGTTGGGAGCAAGGGGATCATGGAATTGGGTGGTTGGGGACAAGGGGATGGAGGAGTTGGGGACATGGAGATCATGGAGCAGAGGGGTTGGGGACACGGGGATCGTGGACTTGGGAGGTTTGGAACAAGGGGATTATGGAGTGGAGGAGTTGGGGACAAGGGGATCATGGAATTGGGGACAAGGGGACACTGAGGTGGAGGAGATCAGGGTTCAGGGAACCCTGGGGACAAAGGGTTCAGGGAATTTGGCATCCAGGGGACACTGGGGTGGAGGACATGGGGGTTCAGGGGACACTGGTGGTGTCAGGGAATCCATGGGGGGTGTGTAGCTGGGGGTCTAGCGGATGCTGGGGACAAGGGGACACTGGGATGGGGACCATCGGGCTCGCAGGTCTGGTGTGGGTCCCCTCACCGTCCCCATGTCCCCAGGTGGTGCGTTCGGCGGCCACCAGCGGGGCGGGCAGCACCACGTCGGGGGTGGTTTCGGGGAGTCTGGGGTCCCGCGAGATCAACTACATCCTGCGGGTGCTGGGCCCCGCCGCCTGCCGCAGCCCCCAGCTCTTCACCGAGGTGGCCACGGCCTGCGTGCGCATCGCCCTGCCCGCCCCCCGCGGCTCCGGCACCGGTGAGACGGGGGGGACACGGCGGGGACGCGGATCCGGAGCAGGGTGGCATGGGGGGGTCCCTGCGCCTCCAAAATGGGGCTCCAGGGGGGATTTGGGCTTCAAAATGGGGTTCTGGGGGGGATTTGGGCTTCAAATTGGTGTCCCTGAGCTCCAGACTGGGGTCCCTATAGCCCCAAAATGGGGTTCTAGGGGGGATTTGGGCTTCAAATTGGGGTCCCTGAGCTCCAGACTGGGGTCCCTATGGCCCCAAAATGGGGTTCTAGGGGGGATTTGGGCTTCAAATTGGGGTCTCTGAGCTCCAAACTGGGGTCCCTATAGCCCCAAAATGGGGTTCTCGAGGGGATTTGGGCTTCAGATTGGGGTCCTTGAGAGCCAAACTGGGGTCCTTATAGCCCCAAAATGGGGTTCTAGGGGGGATTTGGGCTTCAAATTGGGGTCTCTGAGCCCCAAACTGGGGGTCCCTATAGCCCCAAAATGGGGTTCTAGGGGGGATTTGGGCTTCAAATTGGGGTCTCTGAGCTCCAAACTGGGGTCCCTATAGCCCCAAAATGGGGTTCTCGAGGGGATTTGGGCTTCAGATTGGGGTCCTTGAGAGCCAAACTGGGGTCCTTATAGCCCCAAAATGGGGTTCTAGGGGGGATTTGGGCTTCAAATTGGGGTCCCTGAGATCCAAACTGGGGTCCCTATAGCCCCAAAATGGGGTTCTAGGGGGGATTTGGGCTTCAAATTGGGGTCTCTGAGCTCCAAACTGGGGTCCCTATAGCCCCAAAATGGGGTTCTAGGGGGGATTTGGGCTTCAAATTGGGGTCTCTGAGCTCCAAACTGGGGTCCCTATAGCCCCAAAATGGGGTTCTAGGGGGGGTTTGGGCTTCAAATTGGGGTCCCTGACCTCCAGTTTGGGGGCCCTGGAGGTCTGGTGGCTCCAGATTGGGGTTCCGGGGTCCCTGAAACCCCAAACTGGGGTCCTGGGGGGGATAGGGTCTTCAAATTGGGGTCCCAGGGGTCCCCGTGACCCCAAAATAGAGGCTTAGAGACTTCCCAAAGTCCCTTTAGCCCCATTTTGGGTCCCTTTAGCCCCAAAATATGGGTCCGTACAGCTCTGGCACCCACAAACCCTTTATGGGGTAACACAGGGGGGTCCCCCACACCCTTGGGGACCCCTGATCCCCCCATTTTTTTCCCCCCCCCCAGGCATTTTGCCAACCCGCACATCAGAGCCCCAAAAACACATCCTACTGGTCTTTTTAGCCCCAAAACGTGTCCCTACACCTCCAGCACCCACAAACTCTTTATAGGGTGACACAGGCCACCCCCCAAAACTTTTGGGGATCCCCTGACCACCCCTTTTTTCCCGCCCCCCCCCAGCGTCGGACGAGGAGTTTGAGAACCTGCGCATCAAGGGCCCCAACGCGGTGCAGCTGGTGAAGACGACGCCGGTGAAGCCGTCGCCGCTGCCCCCCATCCCCGACCCCATCAAGGACGTGATCTACGACATGCTCAACGCCCTGGCCGCCTACCACGCCCCCCCCGATGAGGGTACCCGCTTGGTTCTTTTGGGGGGGTCCCCTGTGGGAATTAACCCCCCTTTCCCCTGGGGGAGTTTGGGAGCAGTGAGGAAAATCGGGGTGCTTTTGTGTGGGGGGGTGAATTGGGGTGCCCCCAGGAAGTGGGGTGCACATGGTGGGGGGGGGGATACTGGGGTGCCCCTCACAAGAGTTGGATCTCCCCCCTCCCCCGAAAATGGGATGACCCCCTAAAAATGGGATATCCCCCAAACAAATGGGATGTCCAGATGTCCCCCCCCCCCCCCCCCACAAATGGTATGTCCCCAGAATTGGGGTAGACCTGGTGTCCAGAACTGGCATGTCCCCAGAACTGGGGTAGACCTTGTGTCCAGAACTGGGGTGTCCCCAGCAGAACGTCCCCCCCCACACTGTGATAATTTTGGGGTGTCCCCAAGCCCTTTCTTTGCCGGGGGGGGTGTCCCCCAATCCTTTCTTTAGGGGCCCCTTCCCTTATTTAACTGCTTTTCCCCCCCAAAGGTGACAAGGGGGACCCCAAAACGGCCGCCCCCCCCCGAGGTGAGCCAGCTCCTGTCCGACATCGGGGACGACATGTACCAGCAGTACCGCAGCCTCACGCGGCCGCCCCCCGACTTCGACCCCCCCGCCGGCTTCACCATCAACGTCCGTGGGGGTTTTGGGGTTTGGAGGGGGGAATTGGGGGGTTCAAGGGGGGATTTTTGGGGGTGCTGGGGGGGATTTGGGGGGTTCAAGGGGGGATTTTTGGGGTGCTGGGAGGGATATGGGGTGCTGAGGGGGAAAGGAGGCTTGGGGAAGGGGGGGAATTTTGGGGTGTGTGGGGGGTTTTTGGGGTGCAGGGAGGTTCATGGGGGGTTTTGGGGGGCCCCCCCCAGCTCTGATGTCCCCCCCCCGGCCCCACAGACCCAGGTTTTTGGTGCTGACGGAGCCACCGCAGAGACGCCACCCTCGGGGACCCCCCAGGGAGAAGGTAGCGGCGTTTCCCCCCAATGTCCCATTGTTGTCCCCCTCCAATGTCCCCTTTCTGCCTCTGAACCCCCAAACGTCCCCTTGGGGTCCCCTTCCTGTCGCCAGGGCCCTACAACATCCCTTCCCTGTCCCCAAGACCTTTAACGTCCCCTCTGTGTCCCCAAAGCTCTTCACATCCCCTTTGTGTCCTTTAGCCCCCCATGTCCCCTCCACATCCCCCAAATCTTTTGATGTCCCTGAGCTCCTCAGTGTCCCCAACCCCCTGATGTCCCCTGACATCCCTTCCATGTCCCCAAGTCCCTCAATGTTTCCTCAATGTCCCCAAGACCCCTCAATGTCCCCTCCACATCCTTGAGCCCCATGATGTCCCCCTGAGCCTCCTAAAGTCCCCATCCCCAATCCCCCCACTGTCCCCACGATGTCCCCTCATGTCCCCACCGTGTCCCCTGCAGGTGGCAGCCCCGGGGAGGGGCGGAAGGAGAAGGACGGGGAGCGTGGGGACGAGCGTCCCCGGGCCAAGGCCACCCGTCCCCTCCTCCCCACCTCCAGTATCCTGCGCTTACTGGCCGAACTGGTGCGCTCCTACGTGGGCATCGCCAGCCTCATCGCCAACTACAGCTACTCCGTGGGACAGTCCGAGCTCATCAAGGAGGTGACAATGACACTGGGGACACTTGGGGACACTTGGGGACATGGGTGGTGCCAAGGGGAGGCCCCCAGGGACACCACGGGGGCATTTTTGGGGAGTCGGAGGGGGACAGTTGTGGGGTTGTCACCCCACAGGTTGAGGTGTGGTGTCACCTGGTGTATTGAGGAGGGGACGGGGACACTTGGGGACATCGGTGGCACCGAGGGGGAGCCCCCAGGGATGTTGCAAGGGCAGTTTTGAGGGGTTGTGGGGGGACAGTGGGGGTTTGTCACCCTTTGTCACCCCAAGGTCCCTGTCACCTGGTGTGATGGGGTCACCTGAGAGTCCCTGTCACCCCATGTACTGGTGTCCTGTGTCCCCCCCATACTGGTGTCCCCCACTATGCTGATGTCTCCTGTCCCCTTCATACTGATGTCCCCCCCTACTGGTGTCCCCCACTATGCTGATGTCTCCTGTCCCCTTCATACTGGTGTCCCCCCCTACTGGTGTCCCCCACTATGCTGATGTCTCCTGTCCCCTTCATACTGGTGTCCCCCACTATGCTGATGTCTCCTGTCCCCCCCATACTGGTGTCCACCCCATACTGGTGTCCCCTCCATACTGGTGTCCCCTCCTATGCTGGTGCCTCCTGTCTCCCCCATACTGGTGTCCCCTGTCACCCCAACACCTGTGTCCCCATCACCACCTCCCTCCATGTCCCATCACCCCCCATCCCTTTGTCCCCCTTTGTCCCCAACCCCCCACCTCAGGAACAGGACAACTCGGGGCTGTTTTTGATGTGTCTGACCCCCTGTTGTCCCCATGTCCCCTCTTTGTCCCTTGTCCCCAGGACTGTAGCGTTCTGGCCTTCGTCCTGGACCACCTGCTGCCCCACACGGGGACCAGCGAGGACAAGGACACGCCGGCGCTGGCCCGGCTCTTCCTGGCCAGCCTGGCGGCTGCTGGCTCCGGCACCGATGCCCAGGTGGCCTTGGTCAACGAGGTGAAGGCGGCGCTGGGCCGCGCTCTGGCCATGGCCGAGAGCACCGAGAAGCACGCCAGGTAGGGGACACGGGGACGGCCCGGCCACTGGTGGCCTCGGAAAACACTCGGGGGGTTGAGGTGGCCTCCGTGGGGGTGAGACGTTCTTCGTGGGCTTGAGATGTTCTCCAAAGGGTTGAGTTGTCCCTCACGAGGTTGAGGTGTCCCTCATGGGGTTGAGATGTCCCTTATGGTGTTGAGATGTCCCTTATGGTGTTGAGATGTTCCTCACGGGGTTGAGATGTCCCTTATGGTGTTGAGATGTTCCTCATGGAGTTGAGATGTCCCTTATGGTCTTGAGAGGTTTCTCACAGGGTTGAGATGTCCCTTATGGTGTTGAGATATTCCTCATGGTGTTGAGATGTCCCTTATGGTGTTGAGATGTCCCTTATGGTGTTGAGGTGTCCCTCATGGGGTTGAGATGTTCCTCACGGGGTTGAGATGTCCCTCACGGGGTTGAGATGTTCCTCACGGGGTTAAGATGTCCCTTATGGTGTTGAGATGTCCCTTATGATGTTGAGATGTCCCTCATGGGGTTGAGATGTCCCTCACGGGGTTGAGATGTTCCTCACGGGGTTAAGATGTCCCTTATGGTGTTGAGATGTCCCTTATGATGTTGAGATGTCCCTCATGGGGTTGAGATGTCCCTCATGGGGTTGAGATGTCCCTCACGGGGTTGAGATGTTCCTCATGGGGTTGAGATGTTCCTCATGGGGTTGAGACGTCTCTCACATGGTCGAGGACTTCTCCATGGGGTTGAGAGGTTTCTCACAGGGTTGAGATGTCCCTTATGGTGTTGAGATGTCCCTTATGATGTTGAGATGTCCCTCACGGGGTTGAGATGTCCCTCACGGGGTTGAGATGTTCCTCATGGGGTTGAGATGTTCCTCATGGGGTTGAGACGTCTCTCACATGGTCGAGGACTTCTCCATGGGGTTGAGAGGTTTCTCACAGGGTTGAGATGTCCCTTATGGTGTTGAGATATTCCTCATGGTGTTGAGATGTTCCTCAGACATTTGAAATGTCCTTAGTGGGGTTGCAGTGTTCCTCATATGGTTGTCACGTCTCTCATGGGATTGAGATGTCCCTCGTGGGGTTGAGATGTTCTCCATAAGGCTGAGACATCCCTCACGGGGGTGAGATGTTCTCCATGAGGTTGAGATGTTCTCCATGAGGCTGAGATGTCCCTCATGAGGTCCAGGTGTCTTCCATGGGTTGTGACACGTCCGTTTGTCCCACCGCCAGGCTCCAGGCCGTCATGTGCATCATCAGCACCATCATGGAGTCCTGCCCGTCCACCTCCAGCTTCTACAGCAGCGCCACCAAACCCCAGCACAACGGCATGAACAACATCATCCGCCTCTTCCTCAAGAAGGGCTTGGTCAACGACCTGGCCAGAGTGCCCCACAGCCTCGATCTCTCAAGGTACCGCCCACCCCGGACGCCTGGGTCCACTCTCCTTGGTGGGGACTTGAGGGGTTGTGGTGGGACTTTGGGGTTGTGGTGGGTCTTGAGGGGTTGTGGTGGGTCTTGAAGGTCTTGGTGGATCTTGGGGGGGTTGTGGTGGGTCTTGGTGGATCTTGGTTGGATCTCAAGGGGTCTTGGAGGTCTTGGAGGTCATGATGGGGTCTTGAGGGGTTTTGGTGGGTCCTGGTGGGTCTTGAGGGGTTGTTGGTGGTCTTGGTGGGTCTAGAGGGCTTGCGGTGTGTCTTGAGGAGCTCTGGTGTGTCTTGAGAGGGGTTGTGGTGGATCTTGAGGGGTTGTGGGGGGACTTGAGGGATTCTGGTGGGTCTTCAAGGGGTCTTGGAGTGTCTTGAGGGATCATGGTGGGTCTTGAGGGGTCCTGGGGGATTTTGGGGGGGTTGTGGTGGGTCTTGAAGGTCTTGGTGGGTCTTGAGGGGTTGTGAGGGGTCTTCAGGGTTCTTGGTGGATCTTGAGAGGTTGTGGTAGAACTTGATGCGTTGTGGTGGGTCTTGGGGGGGATCCTGGTGGGTTCTTGGGAGCTCTTGGTGGGTTTTGGGTGGTCTCGAGTTTTGGTGGGTCTTGGGGCATCTTGGTTGGTCTTGAGGGGTCTTGGTGGACCTTGATGGCTCTTGAACAGTCTTGGTGGTCTTGGTGGGTTCTGGGGGTCACGGTGGGTTCTGCGGATCATGGTGGGTTCTGAAGGTCACTGTGGGTTTTGGGGGGGGTCATGGTGGGTTCTGGGGGTCACGGTGAGTTTTGGGGATCATGGTGGGTTCTGGAGGTCGCTGTGGGTTTTTGGGGGGGTCATGGTGGGTTCTGGGGGTTCATGGTGGGTTCTCTGAGTCACAGTGGGTTTGGGGGGGTCCATGTCCCCCCCTCAACACCCCTTTGTCCCCCCCCAGCCCCAACATGGCCAACACGGTGAACGCGGCGCTGAAGCCGCTGGAGACCTTGTCGCGCATCGTCAACCAGCCCAGCGGCCTCTTCGGCTCCAAGGGCTCGTCCAGCAAGAGCAAAACCGAGGGGGCTGGGGGGGCCCGCGGGGGGGGCAGCGCGCCCCCCGATGGAGGTAACGACCCCCCTGAACCCCAAAATACCCCCTAGACCCCCAATCCACCCTGGAGACCCCAACATATCT
Organism: Columba guinea; assembly: GCA_032206185.1. Classification (NCBI taxonomy): domain Eukaryota; kingdom Metazoa; phylum Chordata; class Aves; order Columbiformes; family Columbidae; genus Columba; species Columba guinea. Next base: position 26,688 of record JAVLUU010000566.1, on the reverse strand, counting down.
GAGTCCCCCCCATGTCCTCTTTGTCCCACCTCATTTTCCTTGTGGCCCCCCACATGTCTTGTGCCCCCCCAACATGTCTTGTGCCCCCCCAGATATCTTGTGCCACCCCCCAAGTATCTTGTGCCCCCATCTTCTTGTGCCCCCCTCAGAATCTCTTGTACCCCCCAAAATGCTTTGTGTTCCCCCATTTCTTGTGCCCCCCTATTTGCCTCTGTCCCCCCCCAATCTTTCTTGTGCCCCCCCATTTCTTGTGCCCCCCATTTTCCCCATGCTCCCCCCCCCCCAATTTTCACTGTTCCCCCATTCCCCTGTCCCCCCACATCTCCTTTGTCACCCCCTGTCCCCATTGTCCCCTCCTCCCACACCTGCCTTGGGGGAGTGGGTGACACCCCCTTGACCCCCCCTTGCCCCCCCCAAATAAAAAGGGGACCCCGGGGACCCCGAACCCCCCGAGGAAGACGCGGAAGCGGCGCAGGCGGAAGCGGCCGACGGTGACATGGACGGCGAGGCTGAAGGTGACACCGTGGTGCTGGCGGGACAACCCGAGGGACTCAGCACCCAAGAGATGCAGGTCAGGGGGACCCCCCCCGACCCCCCCCCAAAAGAACCGCCGTACCCCCAAATTTCCCCCCCTCACCCCCCAAAATAAACCCCCAAACCAGGTGGAAAACGAGCTGGAGGATCTCATCGACGAGCTGCTGGAGAGAGACGGCGCCAGCGGCAACAGCACCATTATCGGTGAGTTTTCCCCCAAATTTGGGGTCCCCCCAGATATTATGGACCCCCCCAATATTGGGGTGACCCCCCCGCACCCCTAATTCTATTTCTCCCCCCGCAAAGTGAGTCGTTCGGGCGAGGACGAGTCGCAGGAGGATGTTCTGATGGACGAGGCGCCTTCCAACCTCAGCCAGGCTTCCACCCTCCAGGCCAACCGCGAAGGTGGGGGGGGACCCCGAGTTTTGGGGGGATTTGGGGGGATTTTGGGGGCGCTGAGATCCCACGGATTCTTGTGTCCCCCCCCGGAAGACTCGATGAACATCCTGGATCCCGAGGACGAGGAGGAGCACACGCAGGAGGAGGACAGCAGCGGCAGCAACGAGGACGAGGACGACAGCCAGGACGAGGAGGAGGAGGAGGAAGAGGAGGATGAAGACGATCAGGTGGGGACACCCGGACGCCTGGGTCCCTTATCCTGGATGCCTGGGTCCCTTATACCAGACACCTGGGTCCCCTCCACAGACACTTGGGTGCCCTCCCCGGACGCCTGGGTTCCTTATCCCGGATGCCTGGGTCCCCTCCTCGGATGCCTGGATCCCCTACACAGACACTTGGGTCCCCTATCCCGGATGCCTGGGTCCCTTATCCCGGACACCTGGGTCCGTTATCCCGGATGCCTGAGTGCCCTCTGCAGATACTTGGGTGCCCTCCCCGGACGCCTGGGTTCCTTATCCCGGACGCCTGGGTCCTCTCCCTGGACGCCTGGGTACCCTCTCTCGGATGCCTGGGTCCGTTATCCCAGACGCCTGGGTCCCCTCCCCAGACACCTGGGTCCCCTCTCCCGGACGCCTGGGTCCCCTCTCTCGGATGCCTGGGTCCCTTATCCCAGACACCTGGGTCCCCTATCCTGGACGCCTGGATCCCCTTTACCCGGATGCCTGAGTCCCTTATCCCGGACGCCTGGGTCCTCTCCTGGTTGGGGTGCCCCAGTTTGGGTCAAGTTTCCCCAATTTTGAATCAAAACCCCCCCATTTTGGCTCCAAACCCCCCATTTTTGTCTCCGACCCCCCCCAGGATGATGAGGAGGGGGAGGAGGGCGAGGAGGAGGAGGATGATGACGAAGGCTCGGAGATGGAGCTGGACGAGGACTATCCCGACATGAACGCCTCCCCCCTCGTGCGCTTCGAGCGCTTCGACCGCGACGACGACCTCATCATCGAGTTCGACAACATGTTCGCCAGCCCCGGTACGCGGGAAATGGGGGAAAAAACAGGCGGAAATGGGGAAAACAGGAAATGGGAAACTCGTCAGTGAGTTCCACAATGTGTTCAGCAGCCCCGGTACGCGGGAAATGGGGGAAAAACAGGCGGAAATGGGGAAAACAGGAAATGGGAAACTCATCAGTGAGTTCCACAATGTGTTCGGCAGCCCCAGTACACGGGAAATGGAAAAACAGGTGGAAATGGGGAAAACAGGAAATGGGAAACTCGTCAGTGAGTTCCACAATGTGTTCAGCAGCCCCGGTACGCGGGAAATGGGGGAAAAACAGGCGGAAATGGGGAAAACAGGAAATGGAAAACTCATCAGTGAGTTCCACAATGTGTTCGGCAGCCCCGGTACGCGGGAAATGGGGGAAATAGGGGAAAAACAGGTGGAAATGGGTAAAACAGGAAATGGGAAACTCGTCAGTGAGTTCCACAATGTGTTCGGCAGCCCCGGTACGCGGGAAATGGGGGAAAAACAGGCGGAAATGGGGAAAACAGGAAATGGGAAACTCATCAGTGAGTTCCACAATGTGTTCGGCAGCCCCGGTATGTGGGAAATGGGGGAAATAGGGGAAAAACAGGCGGAAATGGGGAAAACAGGAAATGGGAAACTCATCAGTGAGTTCCACGATGTGTTCGGCAGCCCCGGTACGCGGGAAATGGGGGAAAAACAGGCGGAAATGGGGAAAACAGGAAATGGGAAACTCGTCAGTGAATTCCACAATGTGTTCGGCAGCCCCGGTACACGGGAAATGGGGGAAAAACGGGGAAATGGAGCAAAAAAGGGGGGGAAATGGGCAAATTTGTCATGGAGTTCGACAACATGTTTGGCAGCCCCAGTATGTGGGAAAAACAGGCAGAAATGGGGAAAAACGGGGCTAAAATAGGGGGAAATGGGGCAAAAAAAAGGGGAAATAGGTGAAAAGGGGGAAATGGGGATTTGGGGGGCAATTCACACCCCAGTTCTTCGTGTCCTCGTAACTTTGGGGGGGGCTTAAGCAGGGGCTCCCCCCCAACACCCCAAGTTCTCACCTCACTGGTGTCTATGGGGGGGTCAGGATGGGGGTTCACCCCCCAGCACCCCAATTTTCGCTCTCTCCAGAGCTCACGTTTCCGGGGGGGGGGGGGGGATTCAAAAGGGGGTCCCCCCTCACCCCAATTCCTCATGTCCCCATAACTTTGGGGGGAGGTTAAGCAGGGGTTCCCCCCCAACACCCCAAGTTCTCACCTCACTGGTGTCTATGGGGGGGTCAGGATGGGGGTTCACCCCCCAGCACCCCAATTTTCACTCTCTCCAGAGCTCACGTTTCCGGGGGGGGGGGGGGAATTCAAAAGGGGGGTCCCCCCTCACCCCAATTCCTCATGTCCCCATAACTTTGGGGGGAGGTTAAGCAGGGGTTCCCCCCCAACACCCCAAGTTCTCACCTCACTGGTGTCTATGGGGGGGTCAGGATGGGGGTTCACCCCCCAGCACCCCAATTTTCACTCTCTCCAGAGCTCACGTTTCCGGGGGGGGGGGGGGGATTCAAAAGGGGGTCCCCCCTCACCCCAATTCCTCATGTCCCCATAACTTTGGGGGGAGGTTAAGCAGGGGTTCCCCCCCAACACCCCAAGTTCTCACCTCACTGGTGTCTATGGGGCGGTCAGGATGGGGGTTCTCCCCCAGCACCCCAATCTTCGTTCTCTGCGGGTGCTGCATTTGGGTTGAAAAGTGGGTTTCCCCCCCCCGCCACACCCCCATTTTCCCCCCTGACACCCCAATTTTCCCCCCCCAGCCGACATCCCGCCGTCGCCGGGGACCATCCCCGCCAGCCACCCGCTGCTGGTGCGTCACGCCGAGCACGGGGGGGGTGACGCTGGGGACAGGAGGCGCCACCCCCCGCCTGGCGCAGGGGCTGGGGGGGCGCAGCCAACGCACCCTGCGCCAACTCACCGCCAACGCCGGCCACACCATCCACGTGCACTACCCGGGGGCCCGCCAGCCAAACCCCCCCCTCATCCTGCAGAGGTCAGTGATGGGGACACCCCCCGGGGACCCCCAAACCCCCCGGGAACTCCCAGACCCCCCCCAGGGCACCCCAAATGTTCCTGGGAGCCCCAAATGTCCCTGGGACCTTCTGGATCCGCATCGTCCCCATTGGCCCCTCCTTCCTGCTTTGAGAACCCCCCCGGACCCCAGCCCCCCTCCCAGGGTCCCCAGAACCCCCCGGGACCCCCAAATGTCCCTGGGACCTCCTGGATCCGCATTGTCCCCACTGGCCCCTCCTTCCTGCTTTGAGAACCCCCCTGGACCCCAACCCCCTCCCAGGGCCCCCAAATGTTCCTGGGACCCCCAGAACCCCCTGGGACCCCCAAATGTCCCTGGGACCTTCTGGATCCGCATCATCCCCATTGGCCCCTCCTTCCTGCTTTGAGAACCCCCCTGGACCCCAACCCCCTGCTCAGGGCACCCCAAATGTTTCTGGGACCCCCAGAACCCCCTGGGACCCCCAAATGTCCCTGGGACCTTCTGGATCCTCATTGTCCCCATTGGCCCCTCCTTCCTGCTTTGAGAACCCCCCCTGGACCCCAACCCCTTCCAGGGCACCCCAAAATGAGATGAGGACCCCAAAACCCCCCTGGGGCCCCCAAATGTCCCTGGGACCCCCAAGACCCCCCGGGACCCAAAAATGTCCCTGGGACCTCCTGGATCCGCATCGGCCCCATTGGTCCCTCCTTCCTGCTTTGAGACCCCCCTAGGGCACCCCAAAATCACACGAGAACCCCAAAACCCCCCTGGGACCCCCAAATGTCCCTGGGGCCTCCCAGTGTCCCTCCCATTGTCCCCCCACAATGTCCCCGTGTCTCAATGTCCCCGGTGTCCCCCTGTCCCCAGTCAGTGTCCCTCTCAATGTTCCCATGTCCCCCTGTCCCCCAGTGTCCCATGTCCCCCCACAATGTCCCCGCAATGTCCCCATGTCCCCCAATGTCCCCATGTCCCCACAGGCTGCTGGGCCCCTCGGCGGCCGCCGACATCCTGCAGCTGAGCAGCAGCCTCCCCCTGCAGAGCCCCCAATGTCCCCCTGTCCCCCCAATGTCCCCATGTCCCCCCAATGTCCCCACGTCCCCAGTGTCCCCATGATCCCCCCAATGTCCCCACGTCCCCAGTGTCCCCATGATCCCCCCAATGTCCCCATGTCCCCGCAGGCTGCTGGGCCCCCTCGGCGGCCGCCGACATCCTGCAGCTGAGCAGCAGCCTCCCCCTGCAGAGCCCCCAATGTCCCCCTGTCCCCGCAATGTCCCCACGTCCCCAGTGTCCCCATGATCCCCCCAATGTCCCCATGTCCCCCCAGGCTGCTGGGCCCCTCGGCGGCCGCCGACATCCTGCAGCTGAGCAGCAGCCTCCCCCTGCAGAGCCCCCAATGTCCCCACGTCCCCAGTGTCCCCATGATCCCCCCAATGTCCCCATGTCCCCCCCATGTCCCCGCAGGCTGCTGGGCCCCCTCGGCGGCCGCCGACATCCTGCAGCTGAGCAGCAGCCTCCCCCTGCAGAGCCGGGGCCGGGCCCGGCTGCTGGTGGGGAACGAGGACGTTCACATCATCGCCCGCTCGGACGACGAGCTGCTGGACGATTTCTTCCACGAGCAGGGGGGCGCCGGCAGCCAGGCGGGTCCGTGGGGCGGGGCCTCGCGGGGGGCGGGGCTTGGGGGAGGGCGGGGCACGGGAGAAAGTGGGGGTACCCCCCCTCACAAAGCCATGGGGCTGCAGGGATGGAGAAGATAGACCTGGAGGAAGGGGGTGGAGCCTGGAGGAAGGGGGTGGAGCCTGGAGGAAGGGGGTGGGGTCTAGAGGAAGGGGGTGGGGTCTAGAGAAAGGGGGTGGGGTCTAGAGAAAGGGGGTGGGGTCTAGAGGAAGGGGGTGGAGCCTGGAGGAAGGGGGAAGAGTCTGGAGAAGGAGGTGGGGCCTGGAGGAAGGGCGGGGAGTCTAGAGAAAGAAGGTGGAGCCTGGAGAAAGGGGGAGGAGCCTAGAGTAAGGGGGTGGGGTCTGGGGGGGAGGGGGAGGAGTCTAGAGAAAGAAGGTGGAGCCTGGAGAAAAGGGGAGGAGTCTAGACAAAGGGGGTGGAGCCTGGAGAAAAGGGGAGGAGCCTAGAGTGAGAGGGTGGAGCTGAAGGGGGCTGGAGCTTGGGGGAGAGTAGGGCTTGGGGTAAAGTGGGGGGACCCCCCATGTGGGTGCACCCCCCCCATGTGGGTGCACAGGTGGGTCTGCAGAGAAGGGGTGGAGGTTAGAGAAAGGGGGTGGGGGCTTAGAAAAAGTGGGTGGAGCCTGGGGAGGGCAGGGCACAGGAGAAAGTGGGGGCAGTCCCAAGTGGCTGGAAGAGGTGGTAGGCGGGGCCTGAGTCAGGAGGCGGGGCCTGGCAAGAAGTGGGTGGGGCTTGGGGACCAGGGGGTGTGGCCTGGCTTGTGGGGTGTGGCTTAACAGATGCAGCCCCTGCCTGAGCCCCCTGGGGGCGTGGCTTCACCCAAAGGGGCGTGGCCTGGCCGAGAAGCCCCCCTGCTCTCCCCCTCCCCTCTCCCGGACGCCTGGGTTCACTGTTTGTCCCCCGCAGGGACCCTCTCGTCCATCCCCACCGCCCTGACGCGCTGGACCGAGGAGTGCAAGGTGCTGGATGCCGAGAGCATGCACGACTGCGTCTCGGGTGGGTGTCCCCCAGCGTCCCCACCCTGTCACCAGCTCCCCCCACTAGTGTCCCCGACCCCCCTCAATGTCCCCAACCTCCCCCAAAGTCCCCAAACCCCGCAGTGTCCCCAAACCCCCCTCCAATGTCCCCAAATCCCCAATGTCCCCAACCCTCCCCCAAGCCCTCAATGTCCCCAACCTCCCCACAATGTCCCCAACCTCCCCACAATGTCCCCAACCTCCCCACAATGTCCCCAACTCCCCCCAGTGTCCCAAACTCCCCCCAATGTCCCCAACCTCCCCGCAATGTCCCAAACCTCCCCCAGTGTCCCCAAAGCCCCCAGTGTCCCCAACCTTCCTCCAATGTCCCAAACCTCCCCCAGTGTCCCCCAAGCCCCCCAGTGTCCGCAAACCCCCCCACAATGTCCCTAGCCACCCCCAGTGTCCCCAAAGCCCTCAATGTCCACAAACCCCCTGCAATGTCCCAAACCCCCCATAATGTCCCCAAACTCCACAATGTCCTCAGCCACCCCCAGTGTCCCCAACCCCGCGAATGTCCCCAAACCCCCCGCAATGTCCCCAAAACCCGCAATGTCCCCAAAACCCCAAATGTCCACAACTCCCCCAGTGTCCCCAACTCCCCCAGTGTCCCCAAAGCCCCCCTAATGTCCCTAAGGCCCCAGTGTCCTCAACTCCCCCCAATGTCCCCAGCCACCCCCAGTGTCCCCAAAGCCCACAATATCCCCAACCCCCCGCCCCCAACCATCCCTCTGCCACCTTTACCCATTCGATGACCCCTCCAGCGCCACCACCCAGTGCTGTCAACGTCCCCCACGATGTCCCCAAACCCCCCCGCAGTGTCCCCAACCCCCCGTGACCCCCCCGCATGTGTGTCCCCCCCCCCGCAGTGGTCAAGGTGCCCATCCTGGCGCGGCTGGAGGCCCTTCGGGACGAGGAGCTGGACGAGCGGCGCGAGAAACGCCGGCGCCAGGCGGCCGAGGACGAGGCCAAAGCCACCAGCGCCGAGGACAAGGACACGGTGAGGTGACCCCCCCACCTCGGCCCTTTGTCACCCACCCTGTCCCCAAAAAACGGGGCTATTTGGCCCCTCCACCCCCCTTCAACCACCTTCTCTGCCCAACAGGAGGCGGCAGCCAAAGCCACCAGCGACGTCCCCCCCACCAGGTAACCCCCCCGTGGGAAAGTTTGGGGTCCCCCCCACCCCAAAATATCCAGGTGATGCTCCCCCCACCCTAAAAGCCCCAAAAATACCCAGGTGACCCCCCCGCACCCCCAAAAAACCCCCATTTTGCCCTGACACACCACGAGTTGACGTAGTTGGCAGGTGATCCTTTCAGTTTTTAGTGTCCCCAAGGCCACCACCGCTGTGACCCCCCCCCATTTTAAAATGTTGGGGTCCCCTCCAAATTACATCATCATTCCCCCCCCCGAATGACCCACCCCAAACCCCCACCCCCCCCTTTTGATCTGACACCCCACGAGTTGACGTAGTTGGAAGGCGTCCCCCCATTTTTAGTGCCCCCAAGGCCACCACAAATGTGACACCCCCCCCCATTTTAAAATGTTGGGGTCCCCCCCAAATAAGTCATCAACCCCCACCAAAATGACCCCCCCCAACCCCCTTTTTGACCCCACATTTGAGGGCGTCCCCCCATTTTTAGCGTCCCCAAGGCCGCCACAAATATGATCCCCCCCCATATTAAAATCTTGGGGGTCCCCCCGGCATTTTGGGGGTGTCCCCCCCTCCCGGTGACCCCCCCGGTGACGTGGCGCCCGCGGGCTGAGGTAGTGGCTTGTACAGTCGCGGTGACACCGGCGGCGATGACTGTCCAGCCCACTGTCTGCCTCGCGGCCCGCCCCCCCCCGCCGCCCGGACGCCTGGGTCCCTTTTTTTTGGGGGGGGGGGTGGGACCGTGTTGGTCACATGGTGGGGGGGTTACAACGTCCCCCTCCCCCCGTCCCAGTACAACCAGTGGCCGCTTGGATGGGGAGAAACTGAGATTTGAGGAGGGGAAACGGGGTTTGGGGGGGTCGGGGGGGGTTTTGTTTAGGTGTTGGTTTTTAAAGGGGTTTTGGGGCGTTTTAGGGTTTTTTGGGGGGTTTAGGGGTTTTTGGGGGTTATTAGTGGCTTTGAGGTGTTTTTGGATGGGATTGAGCAGTTTGGGGGCTTTTTTAGGGGATTTGGGGGGGTGATCACCCCTGGGGACACCTTTGATAAGGGGGGGGGGCAGGAAAGAAACCCCCAAATATTGACACCCCCCCCCGCCTCCCCGGACGCCTGGGTCCCCCCAAAGTGTCTGGCAGGGGGGCACATGGGACATGGGGGTCTGGGAGCCCCCCACTGACCTCCATGTCTTTGCACTGACCCCCATGTCCCCCCCACTGTCCGCGTGTCCCCCCCACTGACCCCGTGTCCTCCCCATTGACTCCTATGTGCCCCGCACTGACCCCATGTCCCCCCCCCACTGTCCCCGTGTCCCCCCCATTGACCCCCATGTTCCCCCACTGTCCCCATGTCTCCCCCCACTGACCCCATGTCCCCCCCACACTGTCCCCGTGTCCCCCCATTGACCCCCATGTTCCCCCACTGTCCCCGTGTCCCCCCCCACTGACCCCATGTCCCCCCCACACTGTCCCCGTGTCCCCCCCATTGACCCCCGTGTCCCCCTCACTGACCCCATGTCTCCCCCACACTGTCCCCGTGTCCCCCCATTGACCCCCATGTTCCCCCACTGTCCCCATGTCTCCCCCCACTGACCTCATGTCCCCCCCACACTGTCCCCGTGTCCCCCCATTGACCCCCATGTTCCCCCACTGTCCCCATGTCTCCCCCCACTGACCTCATGTCCCCCCCACACTGTCCCCGTGTCCCCCCATTGACCCCCATGTTCCCCCACTGTCCCCGTGTCCCCCCCACTGACCCCATGTCCCCCCCCCCACTGTCCCCGTGTCCCCCCATTGACCCCCATGTTCCCCCACTGTCCCCGTGTCCCCCCCACTGACCCCATGTCCCCCCCACACTGTCCCCGTGTCCCCCCATTGACCCCCATGTTCCCCCACTGTCCCCGTGTCCCCCCCACTGACCCCATGTCCCCCCCACACTGTCCCCGTGTCCCCCCATTGACCCCCATGTTCCCCCACTGTCCCCGTGTCCCCCCCACTGACCCCATGTCCCCCCCACACTGTCCCCGTGTCCCCCCATTGACCCCCATGTTCCCCCACTGTCCCCGTGTCCCCCCCACTGACCCCATGTCCCCCCCCCACTGTCCCCGTGTCCCCCCATTGACCCCCATGTTCCCCCACTGTCCCCGTGTCCCTCCCCCCGCATTGACTCCTATGTCCCCGCACTGACCCCATGTCCCCCCGCACTGTCCCCGTGTCCCCCCACTGACCCCCATGACCCCCCCCTTGACCCCATGTCCCCCCCACTGACCCCCATGTCCCCCCCCCAGAGAGCAGCGGCGCCACCTGCACCCTGGTGATGCTGGAACCGACCCCCACCCCCCCGGACCCTCCCCCCCAGATCCCCCCCCGCCCCCCCCAGCCCCCCGAAAGCCAAGAGGCGGGGGGGGGGACCCACCCGCACCCCCCCAGACGCTGAAGCCACCCAGATGGAGCTGTCGCCGGCCCCCACCATCAGTGAGTCTTTGCAGGGGGGGGGTGGAACACCACCTTTTGGGGGTGGAGCAATTGGGGAGGGGGGCATTTTTGGGGGGAGAGTTTAGGGGATTCGGGGGGGGTGTTAGGGGTGTTTTGGGATATTTTGGGGGTGGTTTTTAGGATATTTAAGAGTATTTTTTTAGGATATTTAAGGGGGCTTTATAGGATATTTAAGGGGGGTTTATAGGATATTTAAGGGGGTTTTATAGGATATTTAAGGGGGGTTTATAGGATATTTAAGGGGGGTTTATAGGATATTTAAGGGGGGTTTATAGGATATTTAAGGGGGTTTTATAGGATATTTAAGGGGGGTTTATAGGATATTTAAGGGGTGTTTTTTAGGATATTTAAGGCAGGTTTTATAGGATGTTTAAGGGGTGTTTTTTAGGGTATTTCTTTTGGATATTTAAGGGGTGTTTTTTAGGATATTTAAGGGGGTTTTATAGGATATTTAAGGGGCTTTTTATAGGATATTTAAGGGTATTTCTTTAGGATATTTAAGGGGTGTTTTTTAGGACATTTAAAGGTATTTTTTTAGGATATTTAAGGGTTTCTTTATGGGATATTTAAGGGTTTTTTTTTTAGGATATTTAAGGGGTATTTTATAGGATATTTAAGGGGTGTTTTTAGGATATTTAAGGGGTTTTTTTAGGATATTAAAGGCTTTTTTTTTTAGCATTTTTAAGGGGTTTTTTTAGGGTTCTTTAGGACTTTTAAGGGTTTTTTAGTTGTTTTTTCCCGGGGGGTCTCTCGGTGCATTCCGGGGGTGTCCCCGCTCATGTCCCCGTGTCCCCCCCCGCAGCGTCGCTGTCCCCGGAACGCGCTGAGGACTCGGACGCCCTGACGGCCCCGAGCAGCCAACTGGAGGGGTCCCCCATGGACACGTCCAGCTTGGCCTCCTGCAGCCTGGAGGAGCCCGGGGGGGCCCCTCCGCCCCCCCCTGCCCCCCAAAACCCCCCGGGGACCCCCCAGGGACCCCCCCCGGCCCCCCCCGGACGCCGCTCAGCCCCCCGACGACAGGTCAGTGCCCTCAAGGTGACACTTCGGGGGCGTCCCCTTGGCTGGTGTCATCCCGCTGGGTGATGTCACTCCCCTTGGTGATGTCACTCCCCTTGGTGATGTCACTCCCCTTGGTGATGTCACACGTGGCTCGGTGACATCGTACCCCATTTATTTCCCCCTCCCCAAAGCTCCCCCCCGGCGTCATCATCGGAGAGCTCGTCCACGCGGGACTCGGCAGGCGCCACCTCGGGCGCCGACTCGCGGGGGATCCTGGAGGAGCCGCTCCCGTCCACCAGCAGCGAGGAGGAGGATCCCCTGGCCGGTGCGTGTCACCTTTGTCACCCCCCTTGTCACCCCCCACCTCACTAAAGGAGCTCTAGGTCGCCCCACCCCCCTGTGTCACCCACCGCCAGTCGGGGGGGATGTGGAGCTGGGGGCACCGCAGGGGGTTGGGGACACCCCGGGGGTGTCGCTGTGTCACCTGGGGGGGGTCACTGTCACCTGGTGGGTCCCTGTGTCACCCAGGGGGTCCCCATGTGCCCCACCACCCCGAGATCGGCCTCCTCAAGGGGCTTGTCCCTGTGTCATTCTCATAGCCCCGGGGGGGGTGGACCCCTTGTCACCCGGGTTGTCCCCATGTCCCCACATCCCCAGGGGGTTCCATGTGTCCTTGGGGTGTCCCCAATGTGTCCCCCGAGGGATCAGCCTCCCAGAGGGGGTGGACCCCTTGTCACCCGGGTTGTCCCCATGTTCCCAGGGGGTTCCCTGTGTCCTAGGGGTGTCCCCAACGTGTCCCCCCGTGTCCCGCAGGGATCAGTCTCCCAGAGGGGGTGGACCCCTTGTCACCCGGGTTGTCCCCAGGGGGTTCCCTGTGTCCTTGGGGTGTCCCCACGGGTGTCCCCAGTGTGTCCCCCCAGGGATCAGCTTCCCAGAGGGGGTGGACCCCTTCTCACCTGGGTTGTCCCCATGTCCCCAGGGGGTTCCCTGTGTCCTTGGGGTGTCCCCAGGGGTGTCCCCAACATGTCCCCCCCGTGTCCCACAGGGATCAGTCTCCCAGAAGGGGTGGACCCCTTGTCACCCAGGTTGTCCCCATGTCCCCAGGGGCTTCCCTATGTCCTCGGGGTATCCCTAGGGGGTTCCCTGTGTCCTGGGGGTGTCCCCAATGTGTCCCCCCATGTCCCACAGCGATCAGCCTCCCAGAGGGGGTGGACCCCTTCTCACCCGGGTTGTCCCCACATCCCCAGGGGGTTCCCTGTGTCCTGGGGGTGTCCCCAGGGGTGTCCCCAACGTGTCCCCCCGTGTCCCGCAGGGATCAGCCTCCCGGAGGGGGTGGACCCCTCGTTCCTGGCCGCGCTGCCCGATGACATCCGGCGGGAGGTGCTGCAGAACCAGCTAGGGATCCGCCCCCCGGCGCGGGCCCCGCCCACCCCAAGCCCCGCCCCCCCGGTGGTGGCCAATCCCGGCCTGACTGAGGTCAGCCCCGAGTTCCTGGCGGCCCTGCCACCTGCCATTCAGGAGGAGGTGGGTGGGGCTTCTACAGGGGGTGGGGATTCAGGGAGGGGCGGGGCTTAGGGTGGGGTTGATGGGGCGCCTGGGGGTGATAGAGGGGACAGGGTGGGGGGATGGGAGGTGATGGGGTTAAAGGGGTGTGGTCTGTCCTGGGGGTGGGGCTTCATGGGATGGGCAGGGCTAGAGGGGAATGGGGGCATGGCCTCTTAAGAGAAGTGGGGCTAAAGGAAAGGGGCTTGGGAGGGGGTGTGGCTGCTAGGTGGGCGTGGCTTCTTGGGGGTGGAGCCTGGATTTTAACCCCCTCATCCACTGAGCACTTGATGTGGACCAGGACGGGGGGGGAGAATCCCTTCGGGGGCGTGTCCACCGGGGGCGGGGGGGTGTGTGTCCTCTATGTGGGTGTGGCCTCTCGGGGGTGTGGCTCATTGTGGGCGGAGCCTGGTGTTCCTTGAGTCTTCGCTGCAACTTTATTTCATAGCCTGAACTCTTGATGTGGGGGGTGGAGTCACCTGGGGGTGTGGCCTCCAGGTGGGCGTGGTCTAAAGCAGCTCTAGCTGCATTTTAACCCCCTCATTCCCTGAACTCTTGAGGTTGGGAGGGTCCCTTTGGGGGCGTGACCCCTAGGATGGGGGTGTGGTCTTCAGGTGGGCGTGGTCTAAAGCAGCTGCGGCTGCTTTTTAACCCCCTCATCCCCTGAACCCTTGAGGGAGAGGGGTGTCCTTTTGGGGGTGTGGTGTCCCCTCCCCAGGATGGGGGGCGTGGCCTACAGGTGGGCGTGGCCTCAAGCAGTTGCAACTCCATTTTAACCCCCTCATCCCCTAAACCCTTGAGGTGTGTGGGGGGGTTCCTTTGGGGGTGTGGTCTCTAGGTGGGCGTGCCCTCCTACAGCTGTGGCTGCTTTTTAACCCTCTCATCCCCTGAACTCTTGAGGGGGGGGGGGGGGGGGGGGGTGTCCCCCAAGGGGGGGCGTGGCCTCCAGGTGGGCGTGGTCTCATACAGCTGTGGCTGCTTTTTAACCCTCTTATCCCTTGAACCCTTGAGGTGTGGGGGGGGGTTCCTTTGTGGGCGTGGCCTCCAGGTGGGCGTGGCCTCATACAGCTGTGGCTGCTTTTTAACCCTCTTATCCCCTGAACCCTTGAGGAGGGGGGTGGGTGTGTCCTCCAAGGGGGGGGTGTGTCCTTCATGGGGGCGTGTCCTAGTGGGCGTGTCTAACAGGGGCGTGGCCACCCCTTCTCCCCCCCCCGTCCCCGCAGGTGCTGGCGCAGCAGCGCGCGGAGCAGCAGCGCCGGGAGCTGGCGCAGGCGACGGGCTCGGACGCGCCGCTGGACCCGGTGACGTTCATCCAGACGCTGCCGTCGGAGCTGCGGCGCTCGGTGCTGGAGGACATGGAGGACAGCGTGCTGGCCGTCATGCCGCCCGACATCGCGGCCGAGGCCCAGGCGCTGCGGCGCGAGCAGGAGGCGCGCCAGCGCCAGCTCATGCACGAGCGGCTCTTCGGCCACCCCAGCACCTCCGCGCTCTCCGCCATCCTGCGCAGCCCCGGTGAGCGGCACCGGGGGATGGCCGGGCTGGCAGCGCGGCCCCTCGGCCACCGTGTCCCCCTCCCGTTTGTCCCTGTTTCCCCTGTCCATCCCTGTCCCCTCCCGTCCATCCCTGTCCCTTCCTGTCCCTTCCTGTCTATCCATGTCCCCTCATGTCCCCTCCTATTCCCTCTCTCCTCCTGTCCATCCCTGTCCCCTCCTGTCTGCCCTATCTCCTCCTGTCTGCCCTGTCCCCCCTGTCCCCTCCCATCCATCCCTGTCCCTTCTGTCCATCCCTGTCCCCTCTGTCCATCCTTGTCCCCTCCTGTCCCCTCCTGTCCCCTCCTGTTCCCCTTGTCCCCTCCTGTCCATCCCTGTCCCCTCCCATCCATCCCTGTCCCCTCCTATCCACCCCTGTTCCCCTTGTCCCCTCCTGTCCCCTTGCCCCTTCTTGTTCCCCCTGTCCCTTCCGCTGTCGCTTCCCCTGTCCCTTCTCCTGTCCCCCCACCCCATATTCTTGTCCTTTTCTGTCCCATATTCTTGTTCCCTCGCCCCATTTTCCCTGCTCCCCCTGCACCCTCATCCTGTCCCCTCTGTCCCTTCTCACCCCCTGCCCTGCCCCCTCTCTCCCCTCCTGTCCCCCTGACCCCCCATCCTGTCCCCTCCTGTCCCCAGCCCAGCACACGTGTCCCATCTGCTGCTCTACATAGCCACGGGACCCCCCAACTCCCCTCCCAACACCCCAAATCTCCCCTGACCCCCAACTCCCAGCACCCCAAATCTTCCCTGACCCCCCCAGCTCCCAACACCCCCAATCTCCCCTGACCCCAAACTCCCAACACCCCCAATCTCCCCTGACCCCCAACTCCCAACACCCCCAATCTCCCCTGACCCCCCAACTCCCAACACCCCAAATCTCCCCTGACCCCCCAACTCCCAACACCCCCAATGTCCCCTGACCCCCCAACTCCCAGCACCCCAACACCCCCAATGTCCCCTGACCCCCCAACTCCCAGCACCCCAAAACCCCAAATCTCCCCTGACCCCCCCAGCTCCCAACACCCCCAATCTCCCCTGACCCCCAACTCCCAGCACCCCCAATCTCCCCTGACCCCCCAACTTCCAGCACCCCCAATCTCCCCTGACCCCCAACTCCCAGCACCCCCAATCTCCCCTGACCCCCCAACTCCCAGCACCCCCAATCTCCCCTGACCCCCCAACTCCCAACACCCCAAATCTCCCCTGACCCCCCAGCTCCCAGCACCCCCAATCTCCCCTGACCCCCAGCTCCCAGCACCCCCAATCTCCCCTGACCCCCAACTCCCAGCACCCCCAATCTCCCCTGACCCCCCAACTCCCAGCACCCCCAATCTCCCCTGACCCCCCTCTCTGTTTGCAGCCTTCACCAGCCGGCTGAGCGGGAACCGGGGGGTGCAGTACACGCGCCTGGCCGTGCAGCGGGGGGGCACCTTCCACATGGGCAGCGGCGCCGCCCACGCACGGTACCGACCCCCCGCATTTATTACCCCCCCCAACCTATTCCCCCCCAACCTATTCCCCCCCCCCCGCCCTGAGATTGATTTTTCCCTCCAAGTTTCTACTTCAATTACATTTCAACTCTACGCTTAAATTTTTGATTCCAAATTTGAATTTCAAGTTATGTTTTAAGTTTAATTGGCCTTTCAGTTTCAAATTTAAATTTTGAATTTTGTTTCAAATTTAAATTTTGAATTTTGTTTCAAATTTCAATTTTGAATCTTGTTTCAAATTTAAATTTTGAATTTTGTTTCAAATTTGAATTTTGAATTTCACTTCAAATTTAAATTTTGAATTTTGCTTCAATTTAAATTTTGAATTTTGTTTCAAATTTGAATTTTGAATTTCACTTCAAATTTCAATTTTGAATTTTGTTTCAAATTTCAATTTTGAATTTTGTTTCAAATTTCAATTTTGAATTTTGTTTCAAATTTCAATTTTGAATCTTGTTTCAAATTTCAATTTTGAATTTTGTTTCAAATTTGAATTTTGAATTTCACTTCAAATTTAAATTTTGAATTTTGCTTCAATTTAAATTTTGAATTTTGTTTCAAATTTGAATTTTGAATTTCACTTCAAATTTAAATTTTGAATTTTGCTTCAATTTAAATTTTGAATTTTGTTTCAAATTTGAATTTTGAATTTCACTTCAAATTTCAATTTTGAATTTTGTTTCAAATTTCAATTTTGAATTTTGTTTCAAATTTCAATTTTGAATTTTGTTTCAAATTTGAATTTTGAATTTCACTTCAAATTTAAATTTTGGACTTTGTTTCAAATTTAAATTTTGAATTTTGCTTCAAATTTAAATTTTGAATTTTGTTTCAAATTTAAATTTTGAATTTTGCTTCAATTTAACTTTTGAATTTTGTTTCAAATTTAAATTTTGAATTTTGTTTCAAACTTAAATTTTGAATTTCACTTCAAATTTCAATTTCAAATCTAATTTGCAATTCAAATTTCAAATTTCCCTCCAATTTTCAATTTTCAATCTGATTTCAAATTTCCCTCCAGTTTTCCATTTCAAATCTAACTTCAAATTCCAATTTTGAATTTCAAATATTCAATTTCAAATCTAATTTCAAATTCCAATTTTGAATTTCAAATATTCAATTTCAAATCTACTTGCAAATTCCAATTTTGAATTTCTCTCCAATTTTCAATTTCAAATCTGGTTTCATATTCCAATTTTGAATTTCCCTCCAACGCCCAATTTGAAATCCCATCTTACATTTCCCTCCAACGTCCAATTGGAACTGAGCTCCCGTAACCTGACTCCGCCCCCTTCCCTCCCCCCATCTCGCAGCCCCGTAACCTGACTCCGCCCCCTTCCCCCCATCTCGAAGCCTCGTAACCTGACTCCGCCCCCTTCCCCCCCCATCTCGCAGCCCCGTAACCTGACTCCGCCCCCTTCCCCCCCCCATCTCGCAGCCCCGTAACCTGACTCCGCCCCCTTCCCCCCATCTCGCAGCCCCGTGACCTGACTCCGCCCCCTTCCCCCCATCTCGCAGCCCTGTAACCTGACTCCGCCCCCTTCCCCCATCTCGCAGCCCTGTAACCTGACTCCGCCCCCTTCCCCGCCCCATCTCGCAGCCCCGTAACCTGACTCCGCCCCCTTCCCCGCCCCATCTCGCAGCCCGTAACCTGACTCCGCCCCCTTCCCCGCCCCATCTCGCAGCCCCATAACCTGACTCCGCCCCCTTCCCCGCCCCATCTCGCAGCCCCGTAACCTGACTCCGCCCCCTTTCCCCCCCCCATCTCGCAGCCCTGTAACCTGACTCCGCCCCCTTCCCCCCCCATCTCGCAGCCCCATAACCTGACTCCGCCCCCTTCTCTCGCAGCCCGTTAACCTGACTCCGCCCCCTTTCCCCCCCCCCATCTCGCAGCCCCGTCGGGCAGGCGGCGCCGACGCCCTCCTGCGCCTGCCGCGGCCGCGCCTCCTGCTGGACCACGAGGCGCTCTCGTGCCTGCTGGTGCTGCTCTTCGTGGACGAGCCCAAGCTCAACACCAGCCGGCTGCACCGCGTGCTGCGCAACCTGTGCTACCACGCGCCCACGCGCGGCTGGTGGTGCGCAGCCTGCTGTCCATCCTGCAGCGCAGCAGCGAGAGCGAGCTGTGCCTCGAGACCCCCCCGCGCTTCCCCAGCCCCCCGATGAGAAGCCGCGGCGCCGCAGCGGCCCCGGGGACGGGGCGCCGCGAGCCCTCGCGGGGGCTGGAGCTGCTGCAGCGCGTGGAGGCGCGCAGCTCCGGGCAGCTCTCGTGGCTCTCGGTGTCCATGGACGCGGCGTTGGGGCTGCAGGGACCAACATCTTCCAGATCCAGAGGGCGCCCGGTAGGAAAACACACCGAGAAACACGGCGGCGGGGCGGCCGCCGGCTCCCGCCGTCCACATCCACCCCCAGGCCGCTCCCCGTGGTCTGCCGGCACGTGCTCGACACCCTCATCCAGCTGGCCAAGGTGGGAAACGGGGCGGGGGGCTCTTGGTGGGATTTGGGGGGGCTGGAGGGGGATTTGGGGGGCAATTAGGTGCTTGTTAGGGCTCCTTAATGGAGCTGAGGGGGTTGGGGAGACACAGAGGGCGATTTGGGGGGCAATAAGGTGCTTGTTAGGGCTCCTTAATGGAGCTGAGGGGGTTTGGGGGGACATGGGGGGGATTTGGGGGGTCTGGAGGTGGATTTGGGGGGGAATAAGGTGCTTCTTAGGGTTCCTTAATGGAGCTGAGGGGGTTTGGGGGGATTTGGGGGGGAATAAGGCACTTTTGGGGGGTCTGGAGGTGGATTTGGGGGGCAATAAGGTGCTTGTTAGGGCTCCTTAATGGAGCTGAGGGGGTTTGGGGGACACAGAGGGGGATTTGGGGGGGGATAAGGTGCTTCTTAGGGTTCCTTAATGGAGCTGAGGGGGTTTGGGGGGGAATAAGGCACTTTGGGGGGTCTGGAGGTGGATTTGGGGGGCAATAAACGTGCTTCTTAGGGCTCCTTAATAGAGCTGAGGGGGTTTTGGGGGACATGGGGGGGATTCGGGGGGATTTGGGGGGGGTCTAACAGTGGGATTTTGGGCGGTCTGGAGGTGGATTTGGGGGGCAATAAGGTGCTTCTTAGGGTTCCTTAATGGAGCTGAGGGGGTTTGGGGGGACATGGGGGGGATTTGGGGGGGAATAAGGGGCTTTTGGGGGATTTGGGGTGCAATAAGGTTCTTCTTAGGGCTCCTTAATGGAGCTGAGGGGGTCTGGGGGACACGGGGGGGATTTGGGGCCTCTATGGTGGAATTTGGGGGGTTTGGGGGCCCTTAATGGAGCTGGGGGGACAATGGGGCATTTTGGGGGGCTCTGGAGGCTGTTTGGGGGCATCTGGGGGTCCCCAACCTCTGGGCCCTTTTTGGGGGGGGGTCAGGCAACACCTGACTAATGCTCCTTATTTTCTCCCCCCCTCCAATATTTCCTTCCCCCCAATATTTTCTCCCCCCCGCCAATATTTTTCTTCCCCCTCCATTATTTTCTCCCCCCTTTATTTTCCTCTCCCCCAATATCCCCCCCCATTATTTTCTCCCCCCCCCCATTATTTTCTCCCCCCCCATTATTTTTTTCCCCCCCCCATTATTTCCCCCCCCCCATTATTTTCTCCCCCTCCCCCATATTATTTTCTCTCCCCCCAACATTCCCCCCCCTTTATTTTCTCCCCCCCTTTATTTTCTCTCTCCCCCCCATTATTTTCTCTCCCCCCCAATATCCCCCCCCCATGTTTCCTCCCTCCGCCCCCCAGGTGTTCCCCAGCCACTTCACCCAGCAGCGCAGCCGCGACCCCCCAGCGACCCCGAGCGGGGCCCCCCCCCCCCAAACCCAGCGCGGGGGGGGGGCGGCACCAGCAGCCCCTGCCCTCCCCCCCCCGCCTCCCCCCACCCAGACCCCCCCTCCCCCCCCCTCCGCCCCGCCCCTCCCCCCACCCCCTCCCCCCCCTTCCAACCTCTCCACCGATTTCTGGGACTTTTGGTCAAACTGGATAACATGAACGTGAGCCGCAAAGGGAAGAGCTCGGCCAAGGCGGGGGGGGCCGGGGGGGGGCCCCGAGCCCGAGGCGGCGGGTTTTGGGCTTAGAAACGTCGCCTTTGGGGCAGCTGATGAACATGCTGTCGCACGGCGTGATCCGCCGCAGCGCCCTGCTCACCGAGAAGCTGCTGCGCCTGCTGTCGCTCATCTCCATCGCCCCTCCCCGAGGGGGGGGGGACGCCCAACGGGGGGGCCAACGGGGGGGGCAGCGCGGGCGGGCGGCGGCGGCGGCCGGGACGACGGGGACGGCGGGCGGCGACGGGACCGGGGAGCCCGGCGGCACAGGCGGGGAGTAATGGGGGTGAGCGATGGGGACAGGGGGACGTGGGGACACTGTGGGGATGGGGGGACATGGGGACATTGCGGGGACGTGGGGACAATGTGGGGATGGGGGGGACATGGAGATGGGGGCACGTGGGGACGTTTAGGGGGATGTGGAGGGATGTGGCGACATTGGGATGGGGGGGATGTGGGGGGGACATGGAGATGGGGGCACATGGGGACATTTTGGGGGGACATGGAGGGATGGGGGGACATTGGAGAGGGGGATGTGGGGCCAGGGCTGGGGACGTGGGGACACTGGGGGGACGTGGGGACATGGAGATGGGGGCACGTGGGGACATTTGGGGGGACATGGAGTGATGGGGGGACATTGGGACAGGGGGATGTGGGGACAGGGCTGGGGACGTGGGGACACTGGGGGGACGTGGGGACAACATGGGGACGGGGGGGACATGGGGACATGGAGATGGGGGCACGTGGGGACGTTTAGGGGGATGTGGAGTGATGTGGCGACATTGGGATGGGGGGATGTGGGGGGAGATGGGGTCCATGGGGACAGGGATGGGGACAACGTGGGGACAAGGATGTGGCGACGTTGGGATGGGGGATGTGGGGGCACATGGAGATGGGGGCACATGGGGACATTTGGGGGGACATGGAGGGGTGGGGGGACATTGGGACAGGGGGATGTGGGGACAGGGCTGGGGACATGGGGACACTGGGGGGACGTGGGGACAATATGGGGACGGGGGGGACATGGGGATGGAGGGACATGGCGACAACATGGGGACATGGGGATGGGGGGGACATGGGGACATGGAGACGGGGCACATGGTGGGGATATGGGGATTTGGAGGGGTGTGGGGGACATGGGACAATATGGGGACATGGAGGGATGTGTGGACATTGGGATGGGGGGACATGGGGACACTGGGGGGACATGGAGGGATGTGGGGACATTGGGATGGGGGGACATGGGGACATGGAGATGGGGACACATGGGGGGACATGGGGACTTGGAGGGATATGGGGACATGACAATATGGGGACATGGAGGGATGTGGGGACATTGGGACGGGGATGGGGGGAGACATGGAGATGGGGACAATATGGGGACATGGGGATAATATTGGGACATGGAGGGATGTGGGGACATTGGGATGGGGCAATGTGGGGAAGATGGAACAGGGGAGGGGACATGGGAGGATATGGGGACATGGGGACATGGACACGAGGACAGGGACAGGGTGGGGACCCGGGCACAGGCACAAGGCCAGCGGTGGCATCACGTCCCCAAGACCCCAGCATGGGGACCAGAGCCACACGGTGCGGGGATGGGGGCCTGCGCAGGGAAGGGGCCACCGCTCCCCCCATCCCCAACTGTCCCCAACTGTCCCCAAAGCCCGTGCCAAGTCCCCACCGAAGGTCCCCGAGGCGGGCGGGCAGCCCCGACCCCCCGCATGGCGGCCACGGGCCTGACCGAGAGCCAGCTCCAGCTCTCCGTGGAGGTAACGGCCCGCGTCCCCAAATCGGGGGGGGGGGGGGGTCCGGGGGGGGAGGTGACAGCGCTTGTCCCCCAACCCCCCCGGCGATGTCCCCGCAGGTGCTGACGTCGCACTCGTGCTCGGAGGAGGGGCTGGAGGACGCGGCCAACGTGCTGCTGCAGCTGTCGCGAGGGGACGCGGGGACCAGGGACACG
Source organism: Columba guinea (assembly GCA_032206185.1). NCBI lineage: Eukaryota > Metazoa > Chordata > Aves > Columbiformes > Columbidae > Columba > Columba guinea. The sequence continues at coordinate 4,779 of JAVLUU010000566.1, read as the reverse complement.
GTGCTGCGGCTGCTGCTCAGCGGGGGGCGCCACCTGGGGGCCACCCTGTGCCGCCAGATCGGTACGCGGGGTCGGGGACACACCGGGGGGGGACACACACACACATGGGGGGGGTGACAGGGGTGTCACCCTCCGCCATGGGCCCTCGCGGGACAGGGACGCTGCTGGCCGAGCTGCGCGAGTACAACCTGGAGCAGGCGCGGCGGGCGCAGAGCGAGGCCCCGTCCCCCGAGGGGCCCCCCGAGGAGCAGCTGCCCCCCAAGCTCAAGGGCAAGATGCAGAGCCGGTGAGACACGCCCCCCTTGGCCACGCCCCCCTTGGCTGCACCCCGCCCCTTCCCCTCGGCCACGCCCCCCCCCCGGTTTACTCTGGGCCCTATTAATAACTGTATTCCTGTTGTTAACTCTGGGCCCTACTGATAACACTTGCCTTTGCCATTAACTCTTGTACCTGTTAACTTTGGGCCCTATTAATAATCCTTATTCCTGCTGTTAACTCTGGACCCTACTGAGAACTCTTGTTCCTACTGACAACTCTTGTACCTGCTGTTAATCCTGGTCCCCTACTGATAACCCTTATTCCTGCTGTTAACGCTCTTCCCTGCTGATAACCCTTTCCTGTTACAACCCTTTTCCTTGCCGTTAACCTTGTCCCTACTGATAACCCTTTACTGTTACAACCTGTTTCCATGCTGTTAACCTTTGTCCCTACTGTTAACCCTTGTCCCTACTGATAACCCTTTACTGTCACAACCCCTTTCCTTGCTGTTAACCTTGTCCCTACTGTTAACCCTGTCCCTACTGATAACCCTTTACTGTCACAACCCCTTTCCTTGCCGTTAACCCTTTACTGTTACAACCTGTTTCCATGCTGTTAACCCCTTGTCCCTACTGATAACCCTTTACTGTTACAACCCTTTTCCTTGCTGTTAACCCTTGTCCCTACTGATAACCCTTTACTGTTACAAGCCTTTTCCTTGCCGTTAATCCTTGTCCCTACTGATAACCCTTTACTGTCACAACCCCTTTCCTTGCCATTAACCCTTGTCCCTACTGATAACCCTTCACTGTCACAACCCCTTTCCTTGCCGTTAACCCCTTTACTGTTACAAACCTGTTTCCATGCTGTTAAACCCTTGTCCCTACTGATAACCCTTTACTGTCACAACCCCTTTCCCTTGCCGTTAACCCTTGTCCCTACTGATAACCCTTCACTGTCACAACCCCTTTCCTTGCCGTTAACCCTTTACTGTTACAACCTGTTTCCATGCTGTTAACCCTTGTCCCTACTGATAACCCTTTACTGTTACAACCCTTTCCTTGCGTTAATCCTTGTCCCTATTGATAACCCTTCACTGTCACAACCCCTTTCCTTGCCGTTAACCCTTTACTGTTACAACCTGTTTCCATGCTGTTAACCCTTGTCCCTACTGATAACCCTTTACTGTCACAACCCTTTTCCTTGCCGGTTAACCCTTGTCCTACTGATAACCCTTTACTGTCACAACCCTTTTCCTTGCCGTTAACCCTTGTCCCTACTGACAACACCCCCAACCCTTGTCCCTGCCCGCCCCGCAGGTTCGACACGGCGGAGAGCGTGGTGATCGTGGCGTCGCAGAAGCGGGCGCTGGGGGGGCGGGAGCTGCAGCTGCCCTCCATGTCCGTCCTCACCTCCAAAACCTCCACCCAGCGCTTCTTCCTGCGCGTGCTCCAGGTCATCATCCAGCTGCGCGACGACACCCGCCGGGCGCACAAGAAGGCCAAGCAGGCCGGCCGCCTGGGTAAAAACCACGGGAGGGGGGGCGTCACCCGCTTTGTCCCCCCACGCTGTCACCTTTGTCACCCCCCTAACGCCGTGTCCCCCCACCCCGCTTCCTCGAAGGTGCCGGGGGCCTGGGGGCGGCCGGCAGCATCCAGGCAGCCGTCCGGCAGCTGGAGGCCGAGGCCGACGCCATCATACAAATGGTACGTGAGGGGCAGAGGGCCCGGAGGCGGCAGCCAGGCGGACACGGTTATGCACGGCCGGGCCTTCCTCCCCCGCCCTCCTCCTCCTCTTTCTCCTCTTCCTCCCCTTCCTCTTCCTTCACCAGCCTCCTGCGCTGCCTCCTCTCTCATCCTCTTCCCCCCTTTGTGTCCTGCTCCTTCTCGTCTTCGTCATCCTCTTAGTCATCCTCATCGTTGTCTTCATCCTCTTCCTCCTTCTCTTCTTCCTCCTCTTTCACCATCCTCCTCATGATCTTCATCTTCCTTCTCCTCATCGTATTCATCCTCCTCATCTTCATCCTTTTCCTCATCATCTTCATCCTTTTCCTCATCATCTTCATCCTTTTCCTCATCATCCTCATCCTTTTCCTCATCATCCTCATCCTTTTCCTCATCATCCTCATCATCATCTTCATCCTCCTCATCTTCATCCTTCTCCTCATCTTCATCCTCATCTTCATCCTTCTCTTCATCATCTTCATCCTCACCCTTGTCTTCATTCTCCATCGTCTTCATCTCGTCTTCATCCTCTTCTTCATCCTCTTCTTCCTCCTCTTCTTCCTCCTCTTCTTCCTCCTCCTTCAACATTCTCCTCATCATCATCTTCATCCTTCTCCTCATCATCTTCGTCCTCCTCTTCATCCTCTTATCATCCTTATCCTCCTTCTCATCATCAACCTCCTCTTCATCATCTTCATCCCGCTCCTCATCATCTTCATCCCGCTCCTCATCATCTTCATCCCCGCTCCTCATCATCCTTCTCATCATCTTTATCCTCCTCTTCATCCTCTTACCATCCTTATCCTCCTCTTCATCATCTTCATCCACCTCTTCAGCATCTTCGCTCTCCTTTTCATCATCTTCATCCTCCTTTTCATTTTTGTCCTCATCATCTTTGTCCTTCTCTTCATCTCCTCCTCCTCATCATCATTTTCATCCTCATATCTTCTTCCTCCTCTTCATCATTTTCATCCTCATGCTCGTCATCTTCATCCTCTTTGTCATCCTCATCCTCTCATCATTTTCATCGTCTTTGTCATCTTCGTCCTCCTCATCTTCACTCTCTTCTTTGTCTTCATGCTCTTCTTCATCCTCCTCATCATCTTCATCCTCCTCATCATCTTCATCCTCCTCATCATCTTCATCCTCCTCATCATCTTCATCTCTTCATCCTCCTCATCTCTTATCCTCCTCATCCTCTTCATCCTCTTCATCCTCCTCATCATCTTCATCCTCCTCATCATCTTCATCCTCCTCATCATCTTCATCCTCTCTCATCATCTTCATCCTCTTCATCATCTTCATCCTCCTCATCATTTTCATCATCTTCATCCTCCTCATCCTCTTCATCCTTTTTCTTGTCTTCATCCTCATTGTCTTCATCCTCTTTGTCGTCTTCATCCTCTTCTTTGTCTTCATCCTCTTCATCCTCCTCCTCACCCCTCCTCTTCCTCCCCCCCCACTTCCTGCTCTTCCTCCCCCTCCTCCTCCTCCCCCGTCCCTCCCACCCCCCCAAAGCAGCCGCAGCGCCAGGGTCCCCTCAGCTCTGGCTGGGGGGGTCGGGGTCCCCCATTTGGGGGGTCCCGGCCCCCTAAACCCGCCCCCTCCGCGTTCCCCCAGTCGGAGGCCGGGCCGGACGGGCCCCCCCGGCGCGGACGAGTCGCCCATGGACGTGGACCAGCCCCTCCGCCCGCCCCGCAGGACCCGCCGGCCCTGGGTGAGCCCCCGGTGCACACCCCGTGCACACCCCGTGCACACTCCGTGCACACCCAGAACACACCAGTAGACACCCGTGCACACCAGAACACACCAGTGCACACCAGTGCACACCAGTGCACACCGGTGCACACCAGAGCACACGCCGTGCACACCCGTGCACATCAGTGCACACCAGAACACACCGGTGCACACCAGTGCACACCCGTGCACATCAGTGCACACCCGTGCACACCCGTGCACACCCGTGCACATCAGTGCACACCAGAACACACCGGTGCCACACCAGAACACACCGGTGCACACCAGTGCACACCCGTGCACACCCGTGCACATCAGTGCACACCAGAACACACCGGTGCACACCAGAACACACCGGTGCACACCAGAGCACACCAGAACACACCGGTGCACACCAGAACACACCAGAACACACCCGTGCACAATCAGTGCACACCAGAACACACCCGTGCACACCCGTGCACATCAGTGCACACCAGAACACACCGGTGCACACCAGAACACACCGGTGCACACCAGTGCACACCCGTGCACAACCCGTGCACATCAGTGCACACCAGAGCACACCAGAACACACCGGTGCACACCAGAACACACCGGTGCACACCAGAGCACACCAGAACACACCGGTGCACACCAGAACACACCAGAACACACCGGTGCACACCAGTGCACACCAGTGCACACCAGTGCACACCCGTGCACACCAGTACACACCGGTGCACACCAGTGCACACCGGTGAGCACCAGTACACACCGGTGCGCACCAGTACACACCAGTACACACCAGTGCACACCAGTACACACCAGTGCACACCAGTACACACCAGTGTGCACCAGTACACACCAATACACACCAGTGCACACCAGTACACACCAGTGTGCACCAGTACACACCAATACACACCGTGCACACCAGTACACACCCCGGTGCACACCAGTACACACCGGTACACACCGGTGCACAGCAGTACACACCAGTACACACCAGTGCACACCAGTACACACCGGTGAGCACCAGTACACACCAGTACACACCGGTGCGCACCAGTACACACCA
>JAVLUU010000565.1:0-80972 GCA_032206185.1 Columba guinea | reverse complement strand
GGGACACCGGGGCGGGTTTGGGGACACCGGGGCAGGTTTGGGGACACCGGGGGCGGGTGGGGACACCGGGGCGGGTTTGGGGACACCGGGGGCGGGTTTGGGGACACCGGGGCGGGTTTGGGGACGCACCCGTACGGGCTGGAAGCCGCCGCCGCCGCTCCCCGAACACGTAGACGCGGCCCTGGTTGTCGCCGGCCCAGAGCTGCGCGTCGCGGTACGACATGGACAGCAGGTAGTTCTGCAGCTGCGGACGCGGGGACGTGGGGACACGGGGACGTGGTGACACGGGGACGCGGGGGACACGGGGACGTGGTGACACGGGGACGTGGTGACACGGGGACGTGGGGACATGGGGACGTGGGGACACGGGGGACGTGGTGACACGGGGACACGGGGACGCGGGGACGTGGGGACATGGGGACGTGGTGACACGGGGACGCGGGGACGCGGGGACGCGGGGACGTGGGGACACGGGGACGTGGGGACGTGGGGACGCGGGGGACGTGGGGACGCGGGGACGCGGGGACGTGGGGACACGGGGACGCGGGGACACGGGACGCGGGGGGACGTGGTGACACGGGGATGCGGGGACGCGGGGGACACGGGGGGGATGCGGGGGGACATGGTAACACGGGGATGCGGGGACGTGGGGACACGGGGATGCGGGGACACGGGGACGCGGGGATGCGGGGGGACATGGTGACACGGGGACACGGGGGGGACGCGCTGACACGGGGACACGGGGACGCGGGGATGCGGGGACGCGGGGACACGGGGGGCCGCGGGGGGGCCGCGGGGGGGCCGCGGGGGGCGCGCGGCCCGGGCGCACCTGCAGGCGCTGCAGGACGCCGCCCGGCGCGCCGGTCGAACACCACGAGCGTGCGGTCCTCGCTGCCCGACACCACGAGCCGCTCGTCGGCCGCCAGCGCCAGCACCGCGCTGCCGTGTGGCTTGTAGCTGCGCACCAGCGCCTGCGCCGCTGCGGGGGCGTGAGGGGCGCCGAGCCCCCGACCCCCCCCGGCGCCCCCCAACACCCCCCAACCCCCCTCAGCACCCCCCAGTGCCCCCCCAGCACCCCCGGCCCCCCCAGCGCCAGCACCGCGCTGCCGTGGGGCTTGTAGCGGGGGGGGGGGGGGGGCGCGGTGAGGGGGGGGGTCACCGAGCCCCCGCCCCCCCCCCCCCCCCCCGGCCCCCCCCGCACCTCGCGGGTCGTACAGCGCCACCGTCTTGTCGTAGGTGCCGGTGACGATGACGTCGGGCTGGTAGCACAGACACAGCACGGCCGCCTTCTCCCTGCATGGGGGGCCGGGGGGGTCGGGGGGGGACGGACCCCCCCAGGACCCCCAAAACCCCCAAAGCCCCGGGACCCTCGAAACTCCCAGGACCCCCCAGCCCCCCTGCACTCACCATCCAGCATGAGCAGCTGCCCCCCCAGATCCCCCCAACCCCCAGGACCCCCCTGAGACCCCCAGGACCCGCCCCCAACCCCCAGGACTCCACAGACCCCCCCATAGCCCTGGGAACCCCCAAGACCCTTCTAAACACTGAGGGCTCCCCCAGACCCCCAGGACTCCCGAGACCCCCAGGACCCCCCCAAAGCCCTGGGACCCCCCCAGGATCCCCCCCACACCCCCGGTACCTGATCTCCCCGACCTGCTGCCCCTCGGCCCCCAGGTCCCAGAGCTTGACGGTGCTGTCCCAGGAGCCCGAGCACAGCGCCAGCTCCCGCGCCGCCAGGCACCACACCCAGCCCTGCGGGGGGGGCAGCTCGAGACCCCCCCATGGCAGGGGTACAGCACCACACCCAGCCCTGCGGGGGGGGCAGCTCGAGACCCCCCCATGGCAGGGGTACAGCACCACACCCAGCCCTGCGGGGGGGGCAGCTCGAGACCCCCCCAACCCCCCCCCCAATGGCAGGGGTACAGCACCACACCCAGCCCTGCGGGGGGGGCAGCTCGAGACCCCCCCAACCCCCCCAAACCCCCCCCCCATGGCAGGGGTACAGCACCACACCCAGCCCTGCGCGGGGGGGGCAGCTCCAGACCCCCCAGCCCCCCCACGGCGGGGGACACCCCGGGGGGCGGGGACACCCGGGGGGCGGGGCGGGGCACACCGGGGGGGCGGGGACAGCTGGGGGCGGGGCGGGACACACCCCGGGAGGGGCGGGACACACCCCGGGAGGGGCGGGACACACCCCGGGAGGGGCGGGGACAGCTGGGGGCGGGGCGGGGCACACCGGGGGTGCGGGGACAGCTGGGGGGCGGGGCGGGGCACACCGGGGGGGCGGGGACAGCTGGGGGGCGGGGCGGGACCCACCCTGTGCGTGCCGGTGCGCCCGGTGCCCAGCGCCTTGACCAGCGCCCGGCCCGGCGCGCGGCCCAGCTCCCGCAGGTCCCACAGGTTCACGTTGCGGTCGCGGGCGCCCGAGACGCAGAGGGAGCCGCCCTGGGGGGGCACCGGAGTCAGGGAGCCCCGGAACGGGACCCCAGAGCCAGGGAACCCCCCCAGAGCCAGGGGAACCCCCCCCGAGCCAGGGAACCCCGGAACGGGACCCCAGAGCCAGGGGAACCCCCCCCGAGCCAGGGGAACCCCCAGAACGGGACCCCAGAGCCAGGGAACCCCCCAGAGCCAGGGGAACCCCCCCCAGAGCCAGGGAACCCCCAGAGCCAGGGGAACCCCGGAACGGGACCCCAGAGCCAGGGAACCCCCCCAGAGCCAGGGGAACCCCCAGAGCCAGGGGAACCCCGGAACGGGACCCCAGAGCCAGGGAACCCCCCCCAGAGCCAGGGAACTCCCAGAGCCAGGGGAACCCCCCTGGAACCGGGGAACCCCCCCCCGAGCCAGGGGAACCCCCGGAACGGGACCCCCAGAGCCAGGGGAACCCCCCCAGAGCCAGGGAACCCCCAGAACGGGAACCCCCAGAGCCAGGGGAACCCCCCTGGAACCACGGAACCCCCCCCAGAACAAGGGGAACCCCCAGAACGGGACCCCCAGAGCCAGGGGAACCCCCCCAGAGCCAGGGGAACTCCCCCCCCAGAGCCAGGGAACCCCCAAAACGGGAACCCCCAGAGCCAGGGGAACCCCCGGAATGGGAACCCCCCCAGAGTCAGGGGGAATGCCCAGAAATGGGGATATCCCCCCCCCAGAATCAGGGGGGAACCCCTAGATCCCGGGAACCTCCATAGAACCCAGGACTCCCCCCAGAATCAGGACCCCCCACCCCAGAACCACGGAACCCTCCCAAAAGCGGGGACCCCCGTAGAATCAGGGGGGACCCACAGGAACCGGGGAATCGCCCCCAGAACAGGGACCCCCCCGAACCGGGGACCCCCCCAGAACAGGGACCCCCCCGAACCGGGGAATCCCCCCAGAACAGGGGACCCCCCGAACCGGGGACCCCCCAGAACAGGGACTCCTCCCGAACCGGGGACCCCCCCAGAACAGGGACTCCTCCCGAACCGGGGACCCCCCAGAACAGGGACCCCCCCGAACCGGGGACCCCCCACCTGCAGCAGCAGCACCGAGTCCACGGAGGCGAAGTGCCCGTCGTCCAGCGAGAAATGCTCCATCGGGGGGGCCCCCGCGCGCCCCCCCCAGCGCTGCAGCAGCTCCTCCAGCTCCACGCACGCGCCCGCCACGTCGAACCCCTCGTCTGCGCAGCGGGGGGGGCACGCATGGGGGGCCATCGGGGGGGCCATCGGGGGGGGGCCGGGACCCCAGAGCCCCAGGATCCCCCCCCAGCCCTGGGATCCCCCAGACCCCCCCCACACCCACTGTCCAGCATGGACAGCCGCCCCCCCAGGGACCCCCAAACCCCCGAGGCTCCCAGGACTCCCCTGGGACCCCCCAGGCTCCCTCAAGCCCCAGGACCCCCCCGTCCTCACTGTCCAGCATGGGCAGGGCCCCCCCAGAGCCGCAGGACCCCCCCAGACCCCCCGGGACCCCCCCCAGACCCCCTGGGACCCCCGGATTCCCCGTCCTCACCATCCAGCACAGGCAAGCGCCCCCCAGAGCCCCAGAATGCCTCCAGATCCCCAGGACCCCCCAAACTCGGGGACCCCCCCCAGACCCCAGGACCCCGCAGACCTGGGAGCCCCATCCTCACCGTCCAGCACGGGCAGGTGCAACCCCCCAGAGCCCCCCCCACCCCCCAAAGCCCCTGGGACCCCCCGTTCTCACCGTCCAGCATGGGCAGGTGCCCTCCCCAAAGCCCCAGGACCCCCCCAGACCATACGGTACCCCCAGCCCCGGGACCCCCCCAGATCCCCCAAACCCCCCCAGCCCCGGGACCCCCCCAGACCCCACGGTACCTCCAGCCCTGTGACCCCCCAGGACCCCCAAACCCTCTGACCCCGTGACCCCCCCAGACCATACGGTACCCCCAGCCCCGGGACCCCCCCAGAGCCCCCCCAAACCCCCCCGACCCCGTGACCCCCCCAGACCCCACGGTACCCCCAGCCCTGTGACCCCCCCCAGGACCCCCAAACCCTCCGACCCCGTGACCCCCCCAGATTTCCCAAAGCCCCCCGACTCCGTGACCCCTCCAGACCCCACGGTACCCCCGGCCACGGGGCCCCCCCAGGACCCCCAAACCCTCCGACCCCGTGACCCCCCCAGATTTCCCAAAGCCCCCCGACTCCGTGACCCCCCCCAGACCCCACGGTACCCCCCGACCCCGGGACCCCCCCAGAGCCCCCCAAACCCCCCCGACCCCGTGACCCCCCCAGCCCCCCCGGCCCCGGGCCCCCCGCGCTCACCGTCCAGCACGGGCAGGCGCCCCCCCGCGCGCTCGCGCAGGCGCGCCCGCCATGCCGCGCGGTCCCGCGCCGCGTCCCGCAGCGCGCGGCAGACCCGCGGCAGCACCGCGCGCAGCTCCCGCGCGCCCAGGAACGCCAGGATGCGCAGCAGCAGCTCCAGCGGCAGCGACAGCAGCGCGGGGGGCGCGCGCGGGGACCCCCCCGCAGCCCCCCCCGCGCCCCCCCCCCCGCGCCGGCACCGGGACCCGGCCCCGCCCCCGCGCCCCCCCCCGCGCCGGCACCGGCACCGGGACCCGGGCCCCGGCACGGCAGGGGGACCCGGGGCCGCGGGGTCCTCGGGGGGGTCCCCGGGGGGGGTCGCTGGGAGCCCCGTCCATGGCTGCGGACAACGGGACAACGTTACCGCGGGACCCCCAAAGCCCCGGACCCCCCCAAAGCCCCGGGAACCCCCCAGCTCCGGGACCCCCCCTGAGCTCCCAGACCCCCCGAGCCCCGGGACCCCCCCAAAGCCCTGGGAACCCCCCAGCTCCGGGACCCCCCCGAGGCCTGGGACCCCCCAAAGCCCCGGACCCCCCCAAAGCCCCGAGACCCCCCCGAGCCCCGCGACCCCCCCCCAAAGCCCCGGGACCCCCCCCTGAGCTCCCGGACCCCCCAGGACCCCCCCAGCCCCGGGACCCCCCAAAGCCCCGAGACCCCCCCCGAGCCCCGGGACCCCCCCAGCTCCGGGACCACGCCCAAAATCCCGGGACGCCCCCGAGATCGATCCCCCGCCCCGAACCCCGAGACCCCCCTGAGCCCCGGGACCCCCCAGAACCCGCCCCAGCTCCGGGACCCCCCAAAGCCCCGAGACCCCTCAGAGTCCCGGGACCCCCGAGCTCCACGACCCTCCGCCCAAAGCCCCGGCCCCCCGCCCCCCCCCGCGCCGCGCTGCCGCTACCGGGACCCGGCGGCTCCTCGGGCCGCTCAGCGCCCGCCCGGCCCCGCCCCCGCCCCCGCCCCCCCCCGCGCGGTCCGGGCCCCCAGACCCGCCGGTACCGGAGCGCGTCCCGTCGCCACAGCCACGGCCGCTTCCCCTTCCGGCGCGCCGCCCCCACGTGACTCGCGCATCCTCCAATGGGGGCTTGCCGTGACGTCACCCAGCGGCGCCGGAAGTGGGACGCGTGTGGCCACGCCCTCCCCCCCCGCGAAATAACCCGAACAAACGGCACCGACAGCGGTAACGGTCAATAACGGTCAATAATGATCAACAACGATCAATAACGTCAATGACGGTCAATAATGGCCAATAATGATCAATAATGGCCAATAATGATCAATAATGGCCAATAATGATCAATAATGGTCAATGACGATCAATAACAATCACGATCAATAACGATCAATAACGGCCCCACCCCCCCAACCCCCATTTTTGACGCTTTTAGCGCCAATTCCCCCCCGGGGGCTCAGGGAGGGGGGGGTCGGTGTGTCCATCCGGGTCCGTCTGCCCGTCCATCCCGGGGGGTCGGTGTGTCCATCCGGGTCCGTCTGTCTGTCCATCCCGGGGGGGTCGGTGTGTCCATCCGGGTCCGTCCGTCCGTCCGTCCCAGGGGGGTGCCCCCCGTCCCCTCCCCCCGCGAACGGGTCCTTCCGCTCGTGCGGCTGGATCCGCGGCCTCGGGCGCTGCTGGGGACACGGGGACATGGGGACACGGGGACATGGGGACACGGTCACGGGCAGCGTGGGGACACGGGGACATGGGGACATGGGGACACGGGGACATGGGGACACGGTCACGGGCAGCGTGGGGACATGGGGACACGGGGACACGGGGACGTGGGGACATGGAGACACGGTCACGGGCAGCGTGGGGATGTGGGGACACGGAGACATGGGGACATGGGGACACCGGTCACGGGCAGCGTGGGGACATGGGGACACGGGGACACGGGGACGTGGGGACATGGGGACACGGGGACGTGGGGACACGGTCACGGGCAGCATGGGGACATGGGGACACGAGGACACGGTCACGGGCAGCGTGGGGACATGGGGACACGGGGACGTGGGGACACGGGGACAGTGTCACTGGGGAGGGGACACGTAGGCATGAGGGGATGTGGGGACACAGGAGGGGGACGCGGGACCCTCAGCTCAGCGAGTTCCACAGGGGGAGTTCGGGATTCGAATGTCTGTGTCGCTGTCATCAGTGGGTCCGGGGACACGGGGGACACTGGTGACGTTACCGGCCGGTTGAGGTGACGTCCAGACCGGGGGACGTGGGTGACGTGGGGGGGACACGGGGTCCCCAGCGCGCCCGGCGGGCGGGGCCGCGGAACAGCCGGAGCTGGAACCGGGGACAGTGACTGCGGGAAATGACGTCACACGCGGGAAACGACGTCACGCGTGGGAAACGACGTCACGCGGGGAAACGACGTCACGCGTGGGAAACGACGTCACGCGCGGGAAACGACGTCACGCGTGGGCAAAACCGCCCCGTGTGTCCCCAAACCACCCCCGGGTGTCCCCAGAGCCCCCGGCCCCCGCCCATACCGAGGTTCCGCTCGGGCAGTGTGTCCCCGTTGTCCCATCGGGCTCCTCGTGTGTCACCGTCACTGTCACCGTCACCGTCACTGTCACCGTCACCGAGCGCCACTTGTGGACCCGCGGCCGGACGTCCCGGTCGCTGCCGGTGTCGTCATCCTTGTCACCCTGGGGACACCAGAGGACATTGGGGGACATTGGGGAACATTGGGGGACACTGGGGACACCAGAGGACATTGGGGGACACAGGGGGACACAGGGGGACACTGCGGGACATTGGGGGACACTGCGGGACACTGCGGGACATTGGGGGACACTGGGGGACGCTGCAGGACATTGGGGGGACACTGCGGGACACTGGGGGACACCGCGGCCCCCCCGGATCAGACAGTACGAACACAACCGGCATCACGGGCCTCAGCGCTGGGTCTGTCATCAGCTCCGGGGGCCCGTGTCCCCCCGTGTGCCCCCCCCCCATGTACCCCCCGTGTGCCCCCCCGTGTGCCCCCCCATGTACCCCCCGTGTCCCCGTGTCCCCAGTGCCAGCGCTGGGCGCGGGAGGGTCGGGGACCCCCGTGTGCCCCCCCCATGTGTCCCCCCACGTCCCTGTGTCCCCCCCGCCTTCAGCAGGGCAATGGGGGAAGTGAGGGTGTCCAGGGGGGGTCCCTGGTGGGGGGGGTTTGGGGTGTCCGGGGGGGTTCAGGGGGGTGTCCAAGGGGTTTGGGGTGTCCGGGGGGTTTGGGGTGTCGGGGGGGGGGGTTGGGGTGTCCCCGCACTCACCGCTCCAGCTGCGCCCCCAGCCGCTCACGAGCTGCTCACGGGGGGCGGGGGGGGGCGGGGGGGGGGCGGGGGGTCCCGGTCCGGCGGGGGGGGGGCGCAGAGCCCGGTCCCTGCGGGGGGAAGCGGCACTGAGATGGGGGGGGAGGGGCAAGAGCACGTGGGGGACACGTGGTCAGAGAAGAATGGGAGGGGGGCAGGAAGGGACACGAGGCGGACACGTGGGGGCACGGGGGGGGTGGGGGGGGAACAGCGGGGTCGGGGGGGGCACGGGGGGGGGCACGGCGGGGTGGGGGGGCACGGGGTGGGGCAGGAAGGGACGTGGGGGGGGCACGGGGGGGGGGCAGGAAGGGACGTGGGGGGGGCACGGGGGGGGGCAGGAAGGGACGTGGGGGGGCACAGGAGCACGCGGGGAACACGCGGGGCACATTGATGGGGGGACACAGGGACATGGGGGGGGCAAGAGCACGTGGGGGACACGTGATGAGACAGAAGAACGTGGGAGGGGGTGGGGAAGGACGGGGGGGGGGAACAGAGGGACACGGACACGGGGGGACACGGGGATGTGGGGGGGGTGGGAAGGGACACGGGGGACCCAGATCTCCCCCCAGCCGCCCCCCCCCCCAGGCCCCGCGCCGCTTCCCCCGCCCCCCCCGCCGGGGCCGGTACCTGCGGGGGGGCCCGGGTGGCATCCCGGGGGTTCCGGGGCGTCCCGGGTGGGATCCCGGGGGGTTCCAGGTGGTTCCGGGTGGATTCCGGAGTGTCCCGGGGGGTTCCGGGTGGATTCCGGAGTGTCCCGGGGTGTCCCGGGTGGGGTCCCGGGGTGTCCCGGGTGGATCCCGGAGGGTTCCGGGTGGGATCCCGCGGTGTCCCGGGTGGGATCCCGGGGGGGTTCCGGTGCCGCGTGGAGCGGCCGCTCCCGCGCGCTCTGACCCCCGCCGGCCGCCGTCCGCGCGCACCAAGTGAGCGCCACGCGCGCCGGAGGCGGAGCCGCCGGGGGGGGGGGTGGGCGGGGGAGCGGCCGCGCGCGTGCGCGGAGCGCAACGGCCACCGCGGGACTGCGCCTCCCGGCGTGCACCGCGCGCGGAACGGACCACTGCGCGTGGGGGGGCAGGGGGAGGGGGCAAGAGACTCCCCCGCGCTGCCGCGAGTGGGCGGGTCGGGAGGAACTGGGGGGAAGAACTGGGGGGGGCGGGGAGGGGTCACAGTGAACAGGGGGGGCGTGGGGGGAGATTTAGGGTGAGCTGGGGGTCTGGGAACTGGGACCAGGGGGTGGAGGAACCGGGGGAACGGGGAGCACGGACTGGACGGTTCCACCCGCAACCGCCACCCCCCTGGGGCAACACCCCCAAACCCCAAACTCACCCCAAGAACCGGCCCCATCCACCCCAAACCGGCCCCATTCACCCCAAACCCCAAACTCACCCCAAGAACCGGCCCCATCCACCCAAACCAGCCCCATTCACCCCAAAAACTGGCCCCATTCACCCCAAACCGGCCCCATTCACCCCAAGAACCGGCCCCATCCACCCCAAACCGGCCCCACTCACCCCAAAAACTGGCCCCATTCACCCCAAACCGCTCAAATTCACCCCAAACCGCTCAAATTCACCCCAAAAACCAGCCCCATTCACCCCAAACCGGCCCCATTCACCCCAAACCGCTCAAACTCACCCCAAGAACCGGGCCCATTCACCCCAAACCGCTCAAACTCACCCCAAGAACCGGCCCCATTCACCCCAAACTGCTCAAACTCACCCCAAGAACCGGCCCCATTCACCCCAAACCGGCCCAATTTACTCCAGAAAACAGCCCAGTTCACCCCAAACCGCTCAAATTCACCCCAAACCGGCCCCATTCACCCCAAACCGCTCAAATTCACCCCAAACCGGCCCCATTCACCCCAAACCGCTCAAATTCACCCCAAACCGGCCCCATTCACCCACAACCAGCCGGCGGCTCCGAACCCTCCGGCGTCTTTAATGCAGCGCCCCCCCGCCCCTCCCCCGCCCCAAAGCGCGCGGGGGGGGAGGGGCCGCGGGGGGCGGGGCCGGCGGCTCCGCCACAGAGTCCTTTGATCGCCGCAAAAATGGGCGGGGCCGCCCCTCCCCCACGGGGCGTGGCCGGGCGTGTCCAGGTGGGGTGGGGCGTGGCCGGGCGTGGCCGGGCGTGGCCGGGGCGTGGCGGGGGCGTGGCTATTTGACCAGGGGCCGCGTTTTGTCGTCGTCGCTGCACTGATGCGCTTTGTATTTCTTCACCTCCGCCATGTACTTGGCCCACGCGTCGCCTTTACTCGTCAGCACCTGCGGGGGCGGGGCCGGGAGCGGGGGGGCGGGGCCGGGCGAGAGAGAGGGGGCGGGGCGAGAGAGGGGGGGCGGGGCGAGAGAGGGGGGGCGGGGCCGGGAAATTGGAAGAGGAAAAGAGCAGCAAAAAGGGAAATGAGGCCGGTGGGGGCAGCCCCCCCAACCGCCAGCATCATCTCCTGTGACCCCCCCAAAATCCCCCATGACACCCTGTGACCCCCCCATCATCCCCCGTGACCCCCCCAATCATCCCCCATGACCCCCGGGTGACCCCCCCAGACCCCCCCCAATCATCCCCCATGACCCCCGGGTGACCCCCCCAGACCTCCCCCATCATCCCCCATGACCCCCCCCAATCATCCCCCATGACCCCCCGTGACCCCCCCCAATCATCCCCCATGACCCCTCCATGTCTGCCCCGTGACCCAGTGACCCCCATGACCCCCAGTGTCCCCTTCGGTGCCCCCCCCGACCCCCCACGATGCCCAGTGCCCCCCCCGTGACCCCCCGTGACCCCGCGCCCCCACCTCCTCGTCCGTTCTCTGTTTCTTGGCCACAACCCCCGTTTTCAGGGCCAGTTTGTGGCCCCCGCGGCGCCGCCCGACCTGGGGACACGGAGCCGTCTGTCCGTCTGTCCAGCCCCCAGTCATCTGTCCCGTCTGTCCGTCTGTCCAGCCCCCAGTCATCTGTCCGTCTGTCCAGCCCCCCCCGCTGTCTGTCTGTCTGGTCCCTGTCCACCCCTCCATCTGTCCACCCCCACCACTGTCCATCTGTCCGTCCATCCCCCCCCCGCCGTCCGTCCGTCCGTCCCCCCCCGCTGTCCGTCTGTCCGTCCCCCCCGCCCCGGGTCCCGTTTTGGGGCCGTTTCGGGCGGTTTCACGAGCGGCAAAAACAACGCGGGGGGGGGAGGGGAGGCGGGGGCGGGGAACCGCGGGGATCGGGGGTTCCGGGGGGTTCCCGGGGGTCCCGGGGGGGTGCGGGGGGGTGCGGGGGTTCCCTGGGGGTGTGGGGTGGTCCCGGGGGGTGCGGGGGGGTCCCGGGGGGGTCCCGGGGGTCCCGCGTCCTTACGAAGCCGAAGGCGCCGCCGCCGCGCTTGGAGCCGTCGGCCGGGCCGGCCCCGGCGCCCCCGGGCGCGTCCGCCGCCCCGCGCTGGCGCTCGCGCTCGCGCTCCGCCTCCATCTTGCGCTTGAAGAGCTCCAGGAAGCTGCCGTCGTTGGCGAACACGTTGACGCCGCCGCCGGGCCCGGGAGGCGGCGACGGGGCCTCCGCGGCCTCCCGCTCCTCGCCGCGCGCCGCCATCTTGCTCCGCCGCCGCGCCGCGGGGCACGCCGGGACGCGCGCGGCGCCGGGCGATGACGCGGCACGGCGGGGCGTCGCCAAGGCAACGCTCGCCGCGCGGGCCCGCCCCTCGCGTTAGACGGGCGGGGCGTGCGGCCAATGGCGCGCGGGGGGCGGGCCGGCGCGGCGCGGCCGCGGCCAATGGGAGCGCGGGCGGGGCTCCCGGGGAAGATGGCGGCGGCGGGCGGGTGGGCGGCGGAGGCCGAGGAGTTCGAGGACGCGCCCGACGTGGAGCCGCTGGAGCCCACGCTCGCCAACATCATCGAGCAGCGCAGCCTCAAGTGGATCTTCGTGGGCGGGAAGGGCGGCGTGGGCAAAACCACCTGCAGGTGCGGCGGAGCGGGGCCGGGGCGGGGAGCGGGCCCGTGGGGTCGGGAGCGGTCCCACGGGGATCGGGCCCCCGGGCTGTGTCCCGCCGTGTCCCCACACGAGAGACCCCCGGCGGTGTCCCCGTGTCCGTGTGTCTGTCCAGCCTGTCCACGTCCCCGTGTCTGTCCGTCTGTCCAGCTGCAGCTTGTCCCCTTGTCTGTCTGTCTGTCTGTCCCGCTGACCCGTGTCTGTCTGTCCAGCTGCAGCCTGGCGGTGCAGCTGTGCCGGGTGTGTCTGTCTGTCTGTCCATCCAGCTGCAGCCTGGCGGTGCAGCTGTGCCGGGTCTGTCTGTCTGTCTGTCTGTCCAGCTGCAGCCTGGCGGTGCAGCTGTGCCGGGTCTGTCTGTCTGTCCATCCAGCTGCAGCCTGGCGGTGCAGCTGTGCCGGGTCTGTCTGTCTGTCCATCCAGCTGCAGCCTGGCGGTGCAGCTGTGCCGGGTGTGTCTGTCTGTCTGTCTGTCTGTCCAGCTGCAGCCTGGCGGTGCAGCTGTGCCGGGTGTGTCTGTCTGTCTGTCTGTCCAGCTGCAGCCTGGCGGTGCAGCTGTGCCGGGTCTGTCTGTCTGTCTGTCTGTCTGTCCAGCTGCAGCCTGGCGGTGCAGCTGTGCCGGGTGTGTCTGTCTGTCTGTCTGTCTGTCCAGCTGCAGCCTGGCGGTGCAGCTGTGCCGGGTCTGTCTGTCTGTCTGTCTGTCTGTCCAGCTGCAGCCTGGCGGTGCAGCTGTGCCGGGTCTGTCTGTCTGTCTGTCCATCCAGCTGCAGCCTGGCGGTGCAGCTGTGCCGGGTCTGTCTGTCTGTCTGTCTGTCCATCCAGCTGCAGCCTGGCGGTGCAGCTGTGCCGGGTCTGTCTGTCTGTCTGTCTGTCCAGCTGCAGCCTGGCGGTGCAGCTGTGCCGGGTGTGTCTGTCTGTCCATCCAGCTGCAGCCTGGCGGTGCAGCTGTGCCGGGTCTGTCTGTCTGTCTGTCTGTCCAGCTGCAGCCTGGCGGTGCAGCTGTGCCGGGTGTGTCTGTCTGTCTGTCTGTCCAGCTGCAGCCTGGCGGTGCAGCTGTGCCGGGTGCGGGACAGCGTGCTCATCATCTCCACCGACCCCGCCCACAACATCTCCGACGCCTTCGACCAGAAGTTCTCCAAGGTGCCCACCAAGGTCAAGGGCTACGACAACCTGTTCGCCATGGTGCGCCCGACCCCGGCCCTGACCCCTGACCCTGACCCCTGACCCCGACCCTGACCCCGACCCTGACCCCGATCCCGACCCTGACCCCTGACCCCGACCTTGACCCCGACCCTGACCCCGATCCCGACCCTGACCCCTGACCCTGACCCTGACCCTGACCATGACCCTGACCCCTGATCCCCGACCCTGATCCCCGACCCTGACCCCGACCCTGACCCTGACCCCTGATCCCCGACCCTGACCCCAACCCTGACCCCTGATCCCCGACCCTGACCCCAACCCTGACCCTGACCCCTGATCCCGACCCTGACCCCTGACCCCAACCCTGAACCCCAACCCTGACCCCCGACCCTGACCCCTGACCCTGACCCCGATTCCAACCCTGACCCCCAACCCTGACCCTGACCCCTGACCCTGACCCTAACTCCCTGACCCTGACTCCTGATCCCGACCCTGACCCCCGACCCTTGACCCCAACCCTGACCGCGACCCTGACCCTAACTCCCTGACCCCCGACCCCTGACCCTGGACCCTGACCCAACCCTGACCCTGGACCCCAACCCTGACCCCCAGCCCCCCCTGACCCCCGACCCCTGACCCCCAGGAGATCGACCCCAGCCTGGGCGTGGCCGAGCTGCCCGACGAGTTCTTCGAGGAGGACAACGTGCTGAGCATGGGCAAGAAGATGATGCAGGAGGCCATGAGCGCCTTCCCGGGCATCGACGAGGCCATGAGCTACGCCGAGGTCATGAGGTGCGGGGACACGGGGGGACAGGGGACACGGGGGGGACACGGGGGGGACAGGGGACATGGGGGGACACGGGGACACGGGGGGACACGGGGGACAGGGGACACGGGGGGGACAGGGGACATGGGGGGGACACGGGGGGGACAGGGGACACGGGGGGGACAGGGGACATGGGGGGGACAGGGGACACGGGGACACGGGGGGACACGGGGGACAGGGGACATGGGGGGGACAGGGGACATGGGGGGGGACAGGGGACATGGGGGGACAGGGGACACGGGGACACGGGGGGACACGGGGGACAGGGGACATGGGGGGGACAGGGGACATGGGGGGGACAGGGGACATGGGGGGACACGGGGGGGACAGGGGACACGGGGGGGACAGGGGACATGGGGGGACACGGGGACACGGGGGGACACGGGGGGGACAGGGGACACGGGGGGAGAGGGGACATGGGGGACATGGGGAGACACAGTAGGACAGTGGGAGACACAGGGGAACAGGGGACAAGGGGGGACAGGGGACATGGGGAGACATGGGGGGACAGGGGACATGGGGACACAGGGGATGGGGGGGACGTAGGGACACAGGGGGACAGGGGTCATGGGGGGACAGGGGTCATGGGGGGACACAGAGGGACGGGGTCACAGGGGGACAGGGGACACGGGGGGACAGGGGTGTCACGGGGGGCCTGTGTCCCCCAACACCCCCAGGCTGGGCAATGGGGCAGCGTCTGTCGTGGTGATTGACACGGGGCTGGGGGGGCTCTGGGGGGTTTGGGGGTCCCGGGGGGGGTCACAGCCCCGTGCCCCCCCGGCCCCCCAGGCTGGTGAAGGGGATGAACTTCTCGGTGGTGGTGATTGACACGGGGCTGGGGGGGCTCTGAGGGGGCTGAGGGGGCTCTGGGGGGTTTGGGGGTCCCGGGGGGGGTCACAGCCCCGTGCCCCCCCGGCCCCCCAGGCTGGTGAAGGGGATGAACTTCTCGGTGGTGGTGTTCGACACGGCGCCCACGGGGCACACGCTGCGGCTGCTCAACTTCCCCACCATCGTGGAGCGCGGGCTGGGCCGGCTCATGCAGATCAAGAACCAGATCAGCCCCTTCATCTCCCAGGTGGGGCCGGGGGGTCTGGGGGGTCCCCGGGGGGTCTGGGGGGTCCCGGGGGGTCTGGGGGGTCCCGGGCCCCTGCGCCCCCGTCACCGCTGTCACCTCCCAGATGTGCAACATGCTGGGGCTGGGGGACATGAACGCCGACCAGCTGGCGTCCAAACTGGAGGAGACGCTGCCCGTGATCCGCTCCGTGAGCGAGCAGTTCAGGGACCCGGTACGGGACACGGGGACATGGGGACACCTTGGGGACATGGGGACATCGGGGACACAGGGACACAGACAGGGACGGGATCCGCTCCGTGAGCGAGCAGTTCAGGGACCCGGTACGGGACACGGGGACACCTTGGGGACAGGGGGACACTGGGGACATGGGGACACCTTGGGGACATTGGGGACATGGGGGCAGAGGGACAAGGGACAGGGACGGGATCCGCTCCGTGAGCGAGCAGTTCAGGGACCCGGTACGGGACACGGGGACATGGGGACACCTTGGGGACATTGGGGACATCGGGGACACAGGGACACAGACAGGGACGGGATCCGCTCCGTGAGCGAGCAGTTCAGGGACCCGGTACGGGACATGGGGACACCAGGGGGACAGGGGGACACTGGGGACATGGGGACACCTTGGGGACATGGGGACATCGGGGACACAGGGACACAGACAGGGACGGGATCTGCTCTGTGAGCGAGCAGTTCAGGGACCCGGTACGGGACATTGGGGACATTGGGGACACCAGGGGGACAGTGGGGACACAGGGACATCAGGGGGACACAGGGACAGGGACAGGATCCGCTCCATGATGGAGCAGCTTAGGGACCTGGTACGGGACATTGGGGACACTGGGGACATTGGGGACACCGGGGACATTGGGGGATGGGGACACTGTGAGGGGGTGGGGACACCGGAGGGGTTGGGGACACTGTGAGGGGGATGGGACACAGGAGGGGGATGGGACACAGGAGGGGCCGTGGCCCGGGGACAGGGCTGTGACCGGGAGGGGACACCGGGACGTGGGGACGGGACCGTGAGCGGCCGGTCCGGGCACATTCCTGTGTGGATCCAGCGCCGCGGGGCCGGGCGGGGACAGGGGACACTGGGGCCGTGTCACCGTGTCACCCTGTCACCGTGTCACCGTGTCACCGTGTCACCTCATCCCTGAGCCTGCTGGCACCAGGGGCTGTCGTTGTCACCGCGGGGGGACAGGGGCGGGTGGTGTTTGTCTGTGTTTCTGTCACCGAGCTCCTGTCACTGTGTGGGGGACGGGGGTGTCGGGGGACATGGGCAGCAGTGTCCCGTTGTCCCTGTGTCATTGTCCCTGTGTCATCGTCGCTGTGTCACTGTCACTGTGTCACCTTTGGGGACAGGAACAGACGGGGTTCATCTGCGTCTGTGTCACCAAGGTCCTGTCGCTGTACAGGGAACGGGGGCGTCGGGGTGACACGGGGGTGGTGTCACCGCCACGGCAGCGTCACCGTGTCATTGTCACTGTCATTGTCACAGGAGCAGACGACGTTCATCTGCGTGTGCATCGCCGAGTTCCTGTCGCTGTACGAGACCGAGCGGCTGATCCAGGAGCTGGCCAAGTGCCGCATCGACACCCACAACGTGGTGGTGAACCAGCTGGTGTTCCCGGACCCGCGGCGCCCGTGCAAGATGTGCGAGGCCCGGCACCGCATCCAGGCCAAGTACCTGGACCAGGTAACCACGGCACCCGCGGCACCAGCACCGCATCCAGGCCAAGTACCTGGACCAGGTAACCACGGCACCCGCGGCACCGGCACCGCATCCAGGCCAAGTACCTGGACCAGGTAACCACAGCACCCGCGGCACCGGCACCGCATCCAGGCCAAGTACCTGGACCAGGTAACCACGGCAACCGGCACCGCATCCAGGCCGGGTACCTGGACCAGGTAACCACGGCAACCGGCACCGCATCCAGGCCAAGTACCTGGACCAGGTAACCACGGCAACCGCGGCACCGGCACCGCATCCAGGCCAAGTACCTGGACCAGGTAACCACGGCAACCGGCACCGCATCCAGGCCGGGTACCTGGACCAGGTAACCACGGCAACCGCGGCACCGGCACCGCATCCAGGCCAAGTGCCTGGACCAGGTAACCACGGCACCCGCGGCACCGGCACCGCATCCAGGCCAAGTGCCTGGACCAGGTAACCACGGCAACCGCGGCACCGGCACCGCATCCAGGCCAAGTGCCTGGACCAGGTAACCACGGCACCCGCGGCACCGGCACCGCATCCAGGCCAAGTGCCTGGACCAGGTAACCACGGCAACCGCGGCACCGGCACCGCATCCAGGCCAAGTACCTGGACCAGGTAACCACGGCAACCGGCACCGCATCCGGGCCGGGTACCTGGACCAGGTAACCACAGCACCCGCGGCACCGGCACCGCATCCAGGCCAAGTACCTGGAGCAGGTAACGGGGGGTCCGGGGGGTGCTGGGTCAGTATTGGGGTGCGGGGGTGTCCCCGTGCAGGGTGTGCGAGGCCGGACGCATCCAGCCGAGCGCCTGGAGCAGGTACAGGGTCGGGGGGTCCGGGGGGTCCTGGGGGATCCTGGGGGTCCTGGGGGGTCCTTGGGGGGTCCTGGGGGCTCCTGGGGGGTCCTTGGGGGGTCCTGGGGGTCCTGGGGAGTCCTGGGGGGTCCTTGGGGGGTCCTGGGGGGTCCTTGGGGGGTCCTGGGGGTCCTGGGGTGTCTGTGCCCGTGTGCGCAGCCAAACGCAGCCCGGCCAAGGGCCTGGAGCAGGTAACCGGGGGCCGGGGGGGACAGGGGGGTCTGGGGTCAGTGCTGGGGTGTCCTGGGTCAGTATTTGGGGGAGCTGGGGGGGGGGTTGGGGGTGTTTATTGGGGTGCCCCCCCAGATGGAGGACCTGTACGGGGTGTTTGTTTCAGGGGGTGTATTTTGGGGTGTTTGGGGTGTATTTGGGGTGTATTTGGGGCTGATTTGCGGTGTCCCCAGATGGAGGACCTGTATGGGGTGTTTGGGGTGTATTTTGGGGTGTATTTTGGGGTGTATTTTGGGGTGTATTTTGAGGTGTATTTCAGGGTGTTTGGGGGTGTATTTTGGGGTGTATTTCAGGGTGTTTGGGGGTGTATTTCGGGGTGTATTTTGGGGTGTATTTTGGGGGTCTGACGTGGGGTGTCCCCAGATGGAGGACCTGTACGGGGTGTTTGTTTCAGGGGGTGTATTTCGGGGTGTATTTTGGGGTGTATTTCGGGGGTCTGACGTGGGGTGTCCCCAGATGGAGGACCTGTACGGGGTGTATTTCGGGTGTATTTCGGGGTGTATTTTGG
Organism: Columba guinea; assembly: GCA_032206185.1. NCBI lineage: Eukaryota > Metazoa > Chordata > Aves > Columbiformes > Columbidae > Columba > Columba guinea. The sequence goes on along the minus strand of JAVLUU010000565.1, from coordinate 62,563 downwards.
GGTGTATTTCGGGGGTCTGACGTGGGGTGTCCCCAGATGGAGGACCTGTACGGGGTGTATTTCGGGTGTATTTTGGGGTGTATTTCGGGGGTCTGACATGGGGTGTCCCCAGATGGAGGACCTGTACGGGGTGTTTGTTTCAGGGGGTGTATTTCGGGTGTATTTCGGGGGTCTGACGTGGGGTGTCCCCAGATGGAGGACCTGTACGGGGTGTATTTCGGGTGTATTTTGGGGTGTATTTCGGGGGTCTGACGTGGGGTGTCCCCAGATGGAGGACCTGTACGGGGTGTATTTCGGGTGTATTTCGGGGTGTATTTCGGGGGTCTGACGTGGGGTGTCCCCAGATGGAGGACCTGTATGGGGTGTTTGTTTCAGGGGGTGTATTTCGGGTGTATTTCGGGGTGTATTTCGGGGGTCTGACGTGGGGTGTCCCCAGATGGAGGACCTGTACGGGGTGTATTTCGGGTGTATTTCGGGGTGTATTTCGGGGGTCTGACGTGGGGTGTCCCCAGATGGAGGACCTGTATGGGGTGTTTGTTTCAGGGGGTGTATTTCGGGTGTATTTCGGGGTGTATTTCGGGGGTCTGACGTGGGGTGTCCCCAGATGGAGGACCTGTACGGGGTGTATTTCGGGTGTATTTCGGGGTGTATTTCGGGGGTCTGACGTGGGGTGTCCCCAGATGGAGGACCTGTACGGGGTGTATTTCGGGGGTCTGACGTGGGGTGTCCCCAAATGGAGGACCTGTACGGGGTGTATTTCGGGTGTATTTTGGGGTGTATTTCGGGGGTCTGACGTGGGGTGTCCCCAGATGGAGGACCTGTACGGGGTGTATTTCGGGTGTATTTCGGGGTGTATTTCGGGGGTCTGACGTGGGGTGTCCCCAGATGGAGGACCTGTACGGGGTGTTTGTTTCAGGGGGTGTATTTCGGGTGTATTTCGGGGTGTATTTCGGGGGTCTGACGTGGGGTGTCCCCAGATGGAGGACCTGTACGGGGTGTATTTCGGGGGTCTGACGTGGGGTGTCCCCAAATGGAGGACCTGTACGGGGTGTATTTCGGGTGTATTTTGGGGTGTATTTCGGGGGTCTGACGTGGGGTGTCCCCAGATGGAGGACCTGTACGGGGTGTATTTCGGGTGTATTTCGGGGTGTATTTCGGGGGTCTGACGTGGGGTGTCCCCAGATGGAGGACCTGTACGGGGTGTTTGTTTCAGGGGGTGTATTTCGGGTGTATTTCGGGGTGTATTTCGGGGGTCTGACGTGGGGTGTCCCCAGATGGAGGACCTGTACGAGGATTTCCACATCGTGAAGCTGCCGCTGCTGCCCCACGAGGTTCGCGGCGCCGAGCGCGTCAACACGTTCAGCGCCCTCCTGCTGGAGCCCTTCAGCCCCCCCAGCCCCAAGTGACCCCCCGGGCCCCCCAAATGACCCCCCGGCCCCCCAGAGCCCCCCGGGCCCCCCAGACCCCCCGGAGGGGCTGAGCACATCAACACGCTCAGTGCCCTCCTGCTGGAGCCCTTCAGCCCCCCCAGCCCCAAGTGACCCCCCCGGGCCCCCCCCCGGGCCCCCCCAAACCCCCCGGGAGGGGCCGAGCGCGTCGACACGTTCAGCTGCTCCTGCTGGAGCCCCAAATGACCCCCCCCGGCCCCAAATGACCCCCCCGGGCCCCCATCAGTAACCCGGGGGGGCTGGAGGGCTCTGCCCCCCCCCCCGGCAGCCCGACCAGCACCGTGTCCCCCCCAGGGCTGCTCGTGTCCCCCCCCCCGTCCATCCGGGTCCCCCCCGTGTCCCCCCGGGCTGGGGGGGCTGAGCCGGGACCCCCAGGGACCTCGTGTAAATAATAAAGTTGGGAAGTGGACACAGGGGACTCGGGTGACAACGGGGGGGGCCCGGACGCCTGGGTCCCCTGGGTAACGGGGGGGGCTGACGACGGGGGGGGCCCGGACGCCTGGGTCCCCGGGGTGACATGGGGGGTGATGATGGGGAGGCCCGGACGCCTGGGTCCCCTGGGTGACATGGGGGGTGATGATGGGGGGGCCCGGACGCCTGGGTCCCCTGGGTGATGGGGGGGGGTGACGATGGGGGGCACCCGGACACCTGGGTCCCCTGGGTGACAGGGGGGGTGGGGGGGCCCGGATGCCTGGGTCCCCTGGGTGACGGGGGGGGGTGATGATGTGGGGGCCCGGACGCCTGGGTCCCCTGGGTGACGGGGGGGGTGATGATGTGGGGGCCCGGATGCCTGGGTCCCCAGGGAGGGTGGTGACGTCAGCACCACTGGCCGCGGGCCCGGGGGACGCGGGGCCCTCATTAGCGGGGCCCTCATTAGCGGGGCCCTCATTAGCGCTCGGCCCCCCCGCCCCCCCCGCCTGTCCCCGTGTCCCACTGTGATCTGTCCCTGTCACCTCAGCGCTGGCACGAGGCCGCGGGGACGGAGCCAGCGCTGCTGGGGGACCCAGGCGTCCGGGGGGACCCAGGCGTCCGGGGGACAGAGCCAGCGCTGCTGGGGGACCCAGGCGTCCGGGGGGACCCAGGCGTCCGGGGGACAGAGCCAGCGCTGCTGGGGGACCCAGGCGTCCAGGAGGGACCCAGGCGTTCGGGAGGGACCCAGGCGTTTGGGAGGAACCCAGGCGTTCAGGTGGGACCCAGGTGTCTGGGAAGGACCCAGGCGTTCGGGAGGGACCCAGGCATTCGGGAAGGACCCAGGCGTTCGGGAGGGACCCAGGCATTCGGGAAGGACCCAGGTGTTCGGGAGGGACCCAGGCGTCCGGCCCCCGGCTCAGGTTCCCGGGTCGGGACCGGCCGGACCGGAGCGGCCGCTGGGGGGGAGGGGGGGGGAGGGCCCGGGAGTGTCCCCCGGGACCCGCGTGTCCCGGTCCCTGTGCCCATCCCCCACCCCCATCCCCCGCCCCCCAACCGCCACCCCCCCCATCCCCCATCCCCCGCCCCCGGGCTGGGCCGCCGGGATTTAAGGCCCCGGGGGGGCCGGTGGCGCCGGAGCCGCCACAGCCGGGACCTGCAGGTGAGGGGCGGCGGCCGCGGTGTCCCCGGTGTCCCCGGTGTCCCAGGGGGTCCCGGGTGTCCCCAGTGTCCTCAGTGTCCACGGGTGTCCCCGGGTGTCCCCACTGTCCCCACGGTGTCCCCAGTGTCCCAGGGTGTCCCCAGGGGGTCCCGGGTGTCCCCACGGTGTCCCCAGTGTCCCAGGGTGTCCCCAGTGTCCCACGGTGTCCCCAGTGTCCCCAGTGTCCCAGGGGGTCCCCAGGTGTCCCCACGGTGTCCCCAGTGTCCCCGGTGTCCCCAGTGTCCCAGGGTGTCCCCACGGTGTCCCCAGTGTCCCCAGTGTCCCCGGGTGTCCCCAGGTGCAGACACCCCCCCCCCGTTACCATCTCAGGGGCCCCCAGCCGTCCCCCTCCCCATGTCCGTGTGTCCCCGGCCTGTGTCTGTCCATCCCAGGCCCCATGTCTATCCGTCCCCTGCCCGTGTCTGTCTGTCCCAGGTCCCATGTCCGTGTGTACCAGGTCCCATGTCCATGTGTCCCAGGTCCCGTGTCCGTGTGTACCAGGTCCCATGTCCGTGTGTCAGTCCCGTGTCCGTGTGTCCCAGGTGCCGTGTCCGAGTGTCCCAGGTCCCGGTGTCTGTCCCAGGGCCCATGTCCATGTGTCCCAGGTGCCGTGTCCGTGTGTCCCAGGTCCCGGTGTCTGTCCCAGGGCCCATGTCCATGTGTCTCAGGTGCCGTGTCCGTGTGTCCCAGGTGCCGTGTCCGTGTGTCCCAGGTCCCGGTGTCTGTCCCAGGGCCCATGTCCATGTGTCCCAGGTGCTGTGTCCGTGTGTCCCAGGTGCCGTGTCCGTGTGTCGTGTCCCGGGTGCCGTGTCCGCGTGTCCGTGGGGATGACGGTGACGTACAGCTCCCGTGTGTCCCAGGTGCCGTGTCCGTGTGTCCCGGGTGCCGTGTCCGCGTGTCCCGGGTGCCGTGTCCGCGTGTCCGTGGGGATGACGGTGACGTACAGCTCCCGCGTGGCCACGGCGCGCTTCGGCGGGTTCTCGCGGCTGCTGCTGCTCTGGCGCGGCAGCATCTACAAACTGCTCTACCGGGAGCTGCTGCTCTTCCTGGCGGCCTACGGGGCGCTCAGCGCCGCCTACAGGTGACACGGGGACACCGGGGGGACGTGGGGACATGGGGACACCGTGGGGACACGGGGACATGGGGACATGGGGACACCATGGGGACATGGGAACACCATGGGGACATGGGGACACCGTGGGGATGGGGCGCTCAGCGCCGCCTACAGGTGACACGGGGACACCGGGGGGACGTGGGGACATGGGGACACCGGGGACACTGTGGGGACATGGGGACATGGGGACACCATGGGGACATGGGAACACTGTGGGGACGGGGCGCTCAGCGCCGCCTACAGGTGACACGGGGACACCAGGGACACTGTGGGGACATCGGGACGTGGGGACACCATGGGGACATGGGGACATTGTGGGGACATGGGGACATGGGGACACCATGGGGACACGGGGACACCGTGTGGACATGGGGACATGGGGACACCGTGGGGACATGGGGACACTGCGGGGAAATGGGGACACCATGGGGACATGGGGACATCATGGGGATGCGGGGACATGGGGACACCATGGGGATGGGGCACTCAGCGTCGCCTACAGGTGACACGGGGACACCGGGGGGATGTGGGGACATCGTGGGGACATGGGGACATGGGGACACTGTGGGGACATGGGGACATCATGGGGATGTGGGGACATGGGGACACCATGGGGATGGGGCACTCAGCGTCGCCTACAGGTGACACGGGGACACCGGGGGGACGTGGGGACACCGTGGGGACATGGGGACATGGGGACACTGTGGGGACATGGGGACATCATGGGGATGTGGGGACATGGGGACATCATGGGGATGGGGCGCTCAGCGCCGCCTACAGGTGACACAGGACATGGGGACACCATGGGGACACGGGGACATGGGGACACCATGGGGACAGGGATCTGAGCGCCACCTACAGGTGACAGGGGACACAGGGACACGGGGACAGCTGGGGACCCAGGGGGCAGCTGGGGACCGTTGGGGACACTTGGGGACCGCTGGGGACCGCCGGGCCCGCGCAGGTGGGTGCTGAGCGAGCCGCAGCGCCGGCTCTTCGAGAAGCTGGTTCTGTACTGCGACAAATCCGCCGATTTGATCCCCGTGTCCTTCGTGCTCGGTGAGGACGGGGCCCCGCACCCCAAACCCCCGCACCCCAAACCCCCGCACCCCAAAACCCCGCACCCCAAAACCCCGCACCCCAAACCCCAAACCCCCGCACCCCAAAACCCCCGCACCCCAAAACCCCGCACCCCAAACCCCAAACCCCTGCACCCGAAAACCCCTGCACCCCAAAACCCCCAGACCCCAAACCCCAAACCCCTGCACCCCAAAACCCCCGCACCCCAAAACCCCCGCACCCCAAAACCCCCGCACCCCAAACCCCAAACCCCTGCACCCCAAAACCCCTGCACCCCAAAACCCCGCACCCCAAACCCCAAACCCCTGCACCCCAAAACCCCCGCACCCCAAAACCCCCAGACCCCAAACCCCCCGCACCCCAAACCCCCTGCACCCCAAACCCCCTGCACCCCAAACCCCTGCACCCCAAAACCCCCACACCCCAAAACCCCCACACCCCAAAACTGGGATCCCAAAACCACCTGGGACCCCCAACCCTGGGAATCCCCAGGACCCCCCAAAACCCCCTTGGGAACCCCAAAACCTCTGGGACCCCAACCCCCCGGGACCCCCAGGACCAGTGTCCCCAGTGCTCCCAGTGCTCCCAGTGTCCCAGTCTGGGGGGCAGCTCCCAGTGTCCCCAGCGCTCCCAGTGTCCCCAGTGTCCCCAGTGCTCCCAGTGCTCCCAGCGCTCCCAGTGCTCCCAGTGTCCCCAGTGCTTCCAGTGCTCCCAGCGCTCCCAGTGCTCCCAGTGTCCCCAGTGTCCCCAGTGTCCCCAGTGCTCCCAGTGCTCCCAGTGCTCCAGTCCGGGGCGGTTCCCCGTGTCCCGTGTCCCCGTGACGCGCTCTGCCCTGCAGGTTTCTACGTGGCCGTGGTGCTGGAGCGCTGGTGGGGGCAGTTCCGCGCCGTCCCCGCCCCCGACGGGCTGGCGGTGGCCGTGGCCGGGTCGCTGCGGGGGGGGCGACGCGCGGGGGGCGGCTGCTGCGCCGGACGCTGCTGCGCTGGGCGGCGCTGGCGGCGCTGCTGGTGCTGCGCGCGGTCAGCCCGGCTGCCCGCAAGCGCTTCCCCACCATGGAGCACCTGGTGGAGGCCGGTGAGTCATGGGGTGACGTCACAGTGACGTCATGGGGACACCACGGTGAGGTCACAGGGACACCACGGTGACGTCACCCCCGTGACATCACTGTGACATCACTGAGGCTGGGGCTGCTGGTGCTGCGCGCGGTCAGCCCGGCCGCCCGGAAACGCTTCCCCACCATGGAGCACCTGGTGGAGGCCGGTGAGTCATGGGGTGATGTCACAGTGACGTCATGGGGACACCACGGTGAGGTCACAGGGACACCATGGTGATGTCACGGGGTGATGTCACGGTGACATCACTGAGGCTGGGGCTGCTGGTGCTGCGCGCGGTCAGCCCGGCCGCCCGGAAACGCTTCCCCACCATGGAGCACCTGGTGGAGGCCGGTGAGTGACGTCATTGGGTGATGTCACAGTGATGTCACGGGGTGATGTCACGGTGACGCCATGGGGACACCATTGTGATGTCACAGGGTGATGTCACGGTGACGTCATGGGGACACCAGGGGGCGCCTGTGCAGGCCGGTGTGTGTTGGGGACACTGTGGCGATGTCACAGGTGATGTCACGGGTGATGTCACAGGTGATGTCACAGTGTGGTGATGGCGTCACGCAGCTGATGGTCACATCATAGGGTGGCAGTCACATGATGGGGTGGCAATGATGTCACAGGTCGGGTAGTGACGTCACAGGGCCGTGGTGACGTCACGGGGCCGCGATGACGTCACCGTTGCCGCGCAGGGTTCCTGACGCTGCCCGAGCGGCGCCGCCTCGAGCGCCTGCGCTCGCCCCACAACCGGTTCTGGGTGCCCTGCGTCTGGTTCTCGGCGCTGGCGGCGCGCGCGCGGGGGGAGGGGCGGCTGCGCGACGGGCCCGCCCTGCAGACCCTCCTCGAGGTGCCCAAAACCCCCAAACCCCCCAAGAACACCCCAACCCCCAACCCCCAGGGATCCCCCTCAGCTCTCTCCTGGGATCCCCAACCCCTGAACCCCAAACCCCCTGACCCCCCGTCCCCCGTCCTCGGAACCCCAACCTCTGACCCCCCATTGCCAGGAGCTGAACCCCACCCCCTGACCCCTGACCCCCAACCCCTGACCCCCGCCCCGTCCCCAGGAGCTGAACCGGTTCCGCAGCCGCTGCAGCCTCTTGTTCCACTACGACTGGATCAGCGTCCCCCTGGTGTACACGCAGGTCACGGGGACACGGGGACACACGGGGACACGGGGACACGGGGACAGACACGGGGACACGGGGACACAGGGACACGGGAACATGGGGACATAGGCGTTCCCCTGGTGTACACGCAGGTCACCGGGACACGGGGGGACACACGGGGACACGGGGACATGGGGACACGGGCGTTCCCCTGGTGTACACACAGGTCACCGGGACACGGGGGGACACACGGGGACACGGGGACATGGGGACACGGGAACATGGGGACATAGGCGTTCCCCTGGTGTACACGCAGGTCACCGGGACACGGGGACACACACGGGGACACGGGGACACGGGGACACGGGCGTTCCCCTGGTGTACACACAGGTCACCGGGACACGGGGGGACACACGGGGACACGGGGACATGGGGACACGGGAACATGGGGACATAGGCGTTCCCCTGGTGTACACGCAGGTCACCGGGACACGGGGGGACACACGGGGACACGGGGACATGGGGACACGGGGACATGGGGACAGACACGGGGACACAGGGACACGGGAACATGGGGACATAGGCGTTCCCCTGGTGTACACGCAGGTCACCGGGACACGGGGGGACACACGGGGACACGGGGACATGGGGACACGGGGACATGGGGACAGACACGGGGACACAGGGACACGGGAACATGGGGACATAGGCGTTCCCCTGGTGTACACGCAGGTCACCGGGACACGGGGACAGACACGGGGACATGGGGACACGGGAACATGGGGACACGGGGACACGGGAACATGGGGACACGGGGACATGGGAACATGGGGATATGGGCGTTCCCCTGGTGTACATGCAGGTCACTGGGACACGGGGACAGACACGGGGACACGGGGACATGGGGACATGGGGGTTCCCCTGGTGTACACGCAGGTCACCCGGACACGGGGACAGACACGGGGACACGGGGACACGGGGACACGGGGACACGGGGACAGACACGGGGACACGGGGACATGGGGGTTCCCCTGGTGTACACGCAGGTCACAGGGACATGGGGACACGGGGACACCGGGGGACAGGGGGACACAGGGACACAGTGGGGGACAGGGGGATACAGGGGACACGGGGACACAGGGGGACACAGGGACATGGGGGGACACGAGGACACGATGGGTGTCAGGGGGTGACGGGGTGGTGACACGGGGTGACAGGGGTGACAGGGGTGGTGCCGCAGGGTGACACAGGGTGACAGGGGTGGTGACACGGGGTGACACGCTGTCCCTGCCGCAGGTGGTGACCATCGCCGTGTACGCGTTCTTCGCCACCTGCCTGGTGGGCCGGCAGTTCCTGGACCCGGCGCAGGGCTACGAGGGGCACGAGCTGGACCTGGGGGTGCCCGTGTTCACCCTCCTGCAGTTCTTCTTCTACGTGGGCTGGCTCAAGGTGGGGACGGGGACGTGGGGACAGGGGACAGGGGACAGGGGACATGGGGACATGGGACATGGGGACACAGGGACAGGGGACATGGGGACACAGGGACAGGGGACACGGGACATGGGGACATGGGGACATGGGGACAGGGGACATGGGGACACAGGGACAGGGGACATGGGACATGGGGACACGGGACATGGGGGGACATGGGGACATGGGGACACAGGACAGGGGACATGGGGACACAGGGACATGGGACATGGGGACACGGGACATGGGGACATGGGGACATGGGGACACAGGGACATGGGGACACAGGGACATGGGGACACGGGACATGGGGACATGGGGACATGGGGACATGGGGACATGGGGACACAGGGACACAGGGACAGGGGACATGGGACATGGGGACATGGGGGGTCATGGGGACATGGGACATGGGGACACAGGACAGGGGACATGGGGACACAGGGACATGGGGACATGGGACACGGGACATGGGGACATGGGGACACAGGGACATGGGACATGGGGACATGGGGGGACATGGGGACATGGGGACACGGTACATGGGAACATGGGGACATGGGACATGGGGACATGGGGACACGGGACATGGGGACACAGGGACACGGGACATGGGGGACATGGGGACATGGGGACACGGTACATGGGGACATGGGGACATGGGACATGGGGACACGGTGGCCCCGCAGGTGGCCGAGCAGCTCATCAACCCCTTCGGGGAGGACGACGACGACTTCGAGACCAACACGCTGATCGACCGGAACTTCCAGGTACCCTGGGGACCCAGGCGTCCGGGAGGGACCCAGGCGTCCGGGAGGGACCCTGGTGTTCGGGAGGGGACCCAGGCATCCGGGGAACCCAGGCGTCCGGCGCAGGTGTCCATGCTGGCCATGGACGAGGTGGCCATGGAGCTGCCGCCGCTGGAGCGTGACCGATACTGGGACACGGGGACCCCGCGGGGACCCCCCTTCCGGGGCTCCGCCTTCGACGTCACGTGAGTGGGGACCCCCCCCGTGACCCCCTGACCCCAGACTGCTCCGGGGACCCAGGAGTTCGGGAGGGACCCAGGAGTCCGGGCGGGGGTGACCCAACCCTCCCTGCACCCCCAAGCTGCCCCCATGTCGGGTTTTGGGGGACCCGGGGGGTTCTGCCGTGACCCCCCCGTCCCACAGGCTGCCCAAGGACGAGCTGCAGTTCCAGCTGCTCGACGACACCGGGGACAACCCGGGGGACCCCGGGGACCCCCTGGAGCCCCCCCCGGGGGACCCCGCGGGGCTGCGGGGGGGGGACACGGGCTGGTTCCCGCCCCCCAGCGCCGAGGAGCTGGTGTAGGGGGGGACACCCCAAACCCCCCCGGAATAAACGGCCATCCCGCCCAGCGCTGCGTCCGGCGCTTCGCTGCGGGATCCGGCGGGCACAGGGACCCCGGGGGTCCCCGCGGGACCCTCCGGTCCTCCACGGGCAGCGAGAGGCGGCCAGAGCGGCTGGCCCCGCCCCCGCCGCCGTCTGGCCGCGCTGACTCAGCACCGCCCCCGCCCGGAAGCGGCGGCGCCTTCGCTGTGACGTCAGCGACGAACTCGGTGACTCCGGTTGCGTCACCGGCCCCGGGGGAGTGCGGGAGGGACCCAGGCGTTCGGGAGGGACCCAGGAGTGCGGGTCCTGCCTCAGTTTCCCCTGTTGGGGGCTGGACCGGGGCGGGGGGACCCGGACGCCTGGGTCCCTCCCGGACGCCTGGGTCCCTCCCGGACGCCTGGGTCCTTGGGGCGGTCCCGACTGATGGGGAAGCAGAAGTTGGGAGGGAAACTCAGACGGATCCAAAAATCCCCTAAATTCCCCTCAACGCCGGGAGTGGGCGGGGCCCGGCCGCCTGGGTCCCTCCCGGCCGCCTGGGTCCCCCGGAAAGCCCCGGGGGGGGGGCGGGGGGGTCACATTAACATGAGGCCCAGACGGGGCGGGGGGGGGAGGGGGCGTGTGCGGCCCCGCCCGGGCAGGACGGGGCACCCCGCGGGGTCCTTCCCGGACGCCTGGGTCCCTCCCGGACGCCCGGGTCCCCGCCGTGCCCCGGGACTTACCCCCGGCCCCGCCCCTTCCCCGCGCGGCGGCGCGTCCCGCCCCAGGGGGCGTGTCCCGCCTCAGGGGGCGTGTCCCCGCGGCGCCGCAGCCAATGGCGCCGCGCTTCCGCCGGGTATAACCCCGGGGCGCGGGTTCGAGCCCCGCCGCCGCCGCCGCTGCCGCCGCGCATGGAGCCGCCGTTCTTCCGCTCGCCGCCGCTGCCCGGCGGCTTCTGCCCGCCCGGGCCGGACTTCGCGCCGCTGCCGCCCGCGCCGCCGTTCCCGGAGCCGCTCCGCGGGCTCAGAGCGGCGCCGTGCCCGGACAGCGGCTTCTTCGGCGGCGCCGCCACCGGCGGCTTCTTCTGCGCGCCCCCGGGGGACCGCGACGCGTTCGCCGGCGCCTTCGCGCAGGCGCTGGACGAGCTGGCCCAGCCGGGGCCGCCCAACGTGGCGCTGCCGGAGCCGCCGCCGGGGGGGGCGGGGGGGGGGCGCCCCGGGCGGCGCGCTCGGGCCCGCGCAGGCGGAGGCGGCGGCGCGCGCGGGGTCGCCGGAGCGCGCGGCGGCGGAGCGGCGGCGGCTGCGGAACCGGCTGGCCGCGAGCCGCTGCCGGCGCCGGAAGCTGGAGCGGATCCAGCGCCTCGAGCAGCGCGTGCGGGGGCTGCGCGCGCAGAACGCGGCGCTGGCGGCGGCGGCCGCGGGGCTGCGCGCGCACGTGCGGCGGCTGCGCGGGTCCGTGCGCGAGCACGCGGGGTCCGGCTGCCCCCTCCCCCACAGCGGGGCGCTGGGGGTCTGACCCCCCCACGGGCACCGGGGATCGGGGACCCCCCCCACGGACACTGGGACATCCCACGGACACCGGGACCCGCCACGGACACAGGGACCCCCCGTGGGACCCCCCCACGGACACCGGCGATCGGGTCCCCCCACGGGCAGCGGGACCCGCCACGGACACTGGGGATCGGGACCCCCCATGGACACCGGGACTCCCCATGGATACCGGGGATCGGGTCCCCCGCATGGGACCCCCCCCCACGGACACTGGCACATCCCACAGACGCCGGGGATCAGGACCCCCCCATGGGACCCCACGGACACTGGGGGATCGCGGACCTCATGGACCCTCTGTGGGCACCGCGGAAATGGGAAAACCACGGACACCAGGACCCCCCCACGGACACCGTGGGTCGGGACCTCCCCCGGCCACCGGCACAACCCCACGGACACCGGGGAAATGGGGACCTCGTGGACCCCCCACGGACACGAGGATCCCCCACGGACACCGGGGAAACCACGGACATCAGGGGGCTGACCCCCCATGGGACCCCCCCCACGGACACGAGGGGAGATCAGGAACCCCCGTGGACACCGGTAGCTGGGGAACCCCGGGACCCCCTGGACTGGGATGGATTTTGGGGGTGGGGGCCCGGGCCGGACCCGCTGGGCTCGGGGCCGCCCCCCCCCCCCCCCCGCTCTGTCGCGTCTGTTTTTGTACCTTTGTATTTAATGAACAATAATTGCGATATTTGGTTGAATTGGCTGAGTTCGGGGGGGTCAGTGTCGTCCCTCCCCCCCTCCGGGAACCCTCCCGCGCCACCGACGTCAGCGGAAGTGGGTGTGGCCGGGGCTTTCCCCGCTGACGCCACCATGCCCATATATGGGCCGACGCCGCCGTTCCGGGAACCCCCCGCGTTCCCGCCGCCCCCCCCCCCCACCCCGCGCGGCGGCGCTTCCCGGAAACCGCGGGGGGGCGGAGTCGTGTCTTCCGGGTTCCCCCCGCACCCCCCCAGGGGACCGCGCGCCGGCCCCTTAAAGCGCCCCCCATTTCAAACAGCGCCCCTTAAAGCCCCGCCCATCGACCCCGCCCACCAGAAGCTCCGCCTCTCCAGGCACCGCCCACACCAGTAACCCCGCCAACCCGAAGCTCCGCCCGGGGAGTCACGCCCACCAGAAGCACCGCCCACCAGAAAACCTTCGGGCCCCGCCCCCCGGAAGCCCCGCCCCCGGAAGCCCCGCATGGCGCTGGAGCGGCTGGAGCGGGACCCCGCGGCCGTGGGCCGGTTCGGGTCCCCGGTGCCGCCGCTGTGCCGGACCCGGCCCTGCGCGCTCGGCGTGGACGAGGCGGGGCGGGGCCCGGTGCTGGGTGAGCGGGACCGGGGCACCGGGGCACCGGGGGGCGGGGCCGGGTGGGCGGGGCCGGGCTGTGAACGGCGGGATCCGGTGCGGGGGGGCGGTCCCGGTGTACCGGGCTGTGCGTGAGGGGGTCTCGGTGCATCGAGTGTTGCGGGGGGGTCCCGGTGTCCGGAGGTCCCGGTGTATTGGAGAATCCCGGTGTATTGGGGGATTCCGGGGGTCCCGGTGTATTGGGGGTCCCGGTGTATTGGGGGGTCCCGGGGTTCCCGGTGTCCGGGGGTGTCGGTGTATTGGGGGTCCCGGTGTATTGGGGGGTTCCCGGTGTCCGGGGGTCCCGGTGTACTGGGGGTCCCGGTGTATTGGGGGGTCCCGGGGTTCCCGGTGTCCGGGGGTGCCGGTGTATTGGGGGTCCCGGTGTATTGGGGGATTCCGGGGGTCCCGGTGTATTGGGGGTCCCGGTGTATTGGGGGGGTCCCGGGGTTCCCGGTGTCCGGGGGTGCCGGTGTATTGGGGGTCCCGGTGTATTGGGGGATTCCGGGGGTCCCGGTGTATTGGGGGTCCCGGTGTATTGGGGGGTCCCGGGGTTCCCGGTGTCCGGGGGTGCCGGTGTATTGGGGGTCCCGGTGTATTGGGGGGTCCCGGTGTCCGGGGGTCCCGGTGTACTGGGGGTCCCGGGGGTGCGGTGTCCGGGGGCTCCTCCTGACCCCCCCGCCCCCAGGCCCGATGGTTTACGCCATGTGCTACTGCCCCCTGGAGGCCGTGGAGGAGCTGCGCGCGCTGGGCGTGGCAGGTGGGGGCGGTGCGGAGAGCCCGGGGGGGCTGGGGGGGTTGGGGTCTGGGAGGTCCCTGGGGGGTTCCCTCCCCTGGGGGTGTTGGGGGTCCCCGGTTCCTGGGGGGGTTGGGGGCTCCGGGAGTTTCCTGGGGGTTTTGGGGTCCCTGCGGGCTTGGGGGTCCCAAGGGGTCCCTGAGGGTCCCTGAGGTCTGGGGGTCCCGGGGGGTCCCAGGGGGTCCTGGGGGGTCCCGGGGGGTCCCTGAGGTCTGGGGGTCCCTGGGGGGTCCCGGGGGGTCCCGGGGGGTCCCTGAGGTCTGGGGGTCCCGGCCGCCCCCAGACTCGAAGACGCTGTCGGAGCCTGAGCGCGAGCGCCGCTTCTCGCGGCTGGAGGCGGCGGAGACGGTGGGGTGGGGGCTGCACCTGCTGCCCCCCGAGCGCATCTCGGCCTGCATGCTGCAGCGGTGAGACCCCCAGGGACCCCCGTGACCCCCACTGCCCCCCAGTGACCCCCAACTGCCCCCCAACTGCCCCCCACTGCCCCCTGAGCGCATCTCGGCCTGCATGCTGCAGCGGTGAGACCCCCAGGGACCCCCCTGACCCCCACTGCCCCCCACTGCCCCCCAGTGACCCCCCCAACTGCCCCCCGAGCGCATCTCGGCCTGCATGCTGCAGCGGTGAGACCCCCAGGGACCCCCCTGACCCCCACTGCCCCCCACTGCCCCCCAGTGACCCCCAACTGCCCCCCAAGCGCATCTTGGCCTGCATGCTGCAGCGGTGAGACCCCCAGGGACCCCCCTGCCCCCCCGTGACCCCCACTGCCCCCCAGTGACCCCCAACTGCCCCCCACTGCCCCGCGAGCACATCTCGCGCTGCATGCTGCAGCGGTGAGACCCCCCCCCGCCCCCCCTGCCCCCCCGTGACCCCCAACTGCCCCCAGTGACTCCCTCCTCCCCCAGCCGCCCCCCCTGCCCCCCCGCAGCTGCAGCGCTGCGACCCCGAAACCCCCTGACCCCCCAACGTGCCCTGACCCCCCGAGCGCGTTCCCACCAGCTTGGGGGCAGTGACCCCAGGGCCAAGTTCAACCTGAACCCCTGACCCCTCCATGACCCCCGTGACCCCTCTGACCCCCAGGGCCAAGTTCAATCTCAACGAGCTGTCCCAGGACGCGGCCGCCGGGCTGATCCAGTTCGCGCTGGACGGGGGGGTCAACGTGGCGGAGGTGGGGGGGGCAGGCGGGTTTGGGGGGGCAGTGCGGGGTTTGGGGGATCAGTGCAGGGCTGGGGGGGCAGTGCGGGGTTTGGGGGGGTCAGGCGGGTTTGGGGGGGCAGTGCGGGGTTTGGGGGATCAGTGCAGGGCTGGGGGGGCAGTGCGGGGTTTGGGGGGGTCAGGCGGGTTTGGGGGGGCAGTGCGGGGTTTGGGGGGGGCAGTGCGGGGTTTGGGGGGGCAGTGCGGGGTTTGGGGGGGGCAGGCGGGTTTGGGGGGGCAGTGCGGGGTTTGGGGGGGGCAGTGCGGGGTTTGGGGGGGTCAGGCGGGTTTGGGGGGTCAGTGCGGGGTTTGGGGGGTCAGGCGGGTTTGGGGGGGTCAGTGCAGGGTTTGGGGGGTTAGTGCAGGGCTGGGGTCAGTGTGGGGTTTGGGGGGGTCAGGCGGGTTTGGGGGGTCAGGCGGGTTTGGGGGGTCAGTGCAGGGCTGGGGGGGTTAGTGTGGGGCTGGGGGTACTTTGGGGGGTCCAGGCGGGTTTGGGGGGGTCAGGCGGGTTTGGGGGGTCAGTGCGGGGCTGGGGGTGCTTTGGGGAGTTCAGGTGGGTTTGGGGAGACTGAGGAGCTTTGCCGGGAGGTTTTAGGGTGCAGGGGTTTGGGGGGGCCAGGGATGATGAGTCTGGGGGTCAGTGGGTGATGGGGGGGTCAGTGGGTGATGGGGGGGTCAGTGGGTGATCGGGGGGGTCAGTGGGTGATGGGGGGTCAGTGGGTGATCGGGGGGTCAGTGGGTGATGGGGGGGTCAGTGGGTGATGGGGTGTCAGTGGGTGATCGGGGTGTCAGTGGGTGATGGGGTGTCAGTGGGTGATCGGGGTGTCAGTGGGTGATCGGGGGGGTCAGTGGGTGATGGGGGGCCATGGGTGATGGGGGGGGCCGTGGGCGGTTTGGCCCCCAGGTGTTCGTGGACACCGTGGGTCCCGCTGACAAGTACGCGGCGAAGCTGCGGCGCCGCTTCCCGGGTTTGGGGGTCACCGTGCGCCCCAAAGCTGACGGCACCTTCGCCGTGGTCAGCGCGGCCAGCATCTGCGCCAAGGTGGGACCCCAAAATAACCCCCCCAAAACAGCCCCCAAATCACTGAGCCCCCCAGCATCTGCACCAAGGTGGGACCCCAAATCACTGACCCCCCAAAACAGCCCCCAAATCACTGACCCCCCCAGCATCTGCGCCAAGGTGGGACCCCAAATCACTGACCCCCCCAAAACAGCCCCCAGCATCTGCGCCAAGGTGGGACCCCAAATCACTGACCCCCAGAACAGCCCCCCCAAATCGCTGACCCCCCCAGTATCTGCGCCAAGGTGGGACCCCAAATCACTGACCCCCCAAAACAGCCCCCAAATCACTGAGCCCCCCAGTATCTGCGCCAAGGTGGGACCCCAAAATCACTGACCCCCAGAGCAGCCCCCCCCAGTCACTGACCCCCCCAGTATCTGCGCCAAGGTGGGACCCCCCCAGGACAATGAGTTTTGTGGGTGGCAGGACCCTGACCCCCCGTGACCCCTGACCCCCTGTGGCCCCCTGTGACCCCTGACCCCTGTGCCCCCCCATGACCCCTGACCCCCCGTGCCCCAGGTCGCCCGCGATCGCGCCGTCGCCCATTGGCGCTTCCCCGAGGACCCCGACATGGCCCGCGACTACGGGTCGGGGTACCCCAACGGTACGGGGGGGAGGGGGGACCCCAACGGTGAGGGGGGACCCCAACGGTATGGGGGGGGAGGGGGGACCCAACGGTACGGGGGGGGATGGGGGGACCCAACGGTGAGGGGGGATGGGGGACCCAACGGTACGGGGGGGGGATGGGGGGACCCAACGGTGAGGGGGGATGGGGGACCCCAACGGTGAGGGGGGATGGGGGACCCAACGGTACGGGGGGGGATGGGGGGACCCCAACGGTACAGGGGAGACCCCAACGGTGAGGGGGAATGGGGGACCCAACGGTACAGGGGGAACTGGGGGGTCCCCAATGGTATGAGGGTACCATGACCCCTGTGACCCCATGACCCCCCCATGCCCCCGTGACCTCTGACCCTGTGACCTCTGACCCCAGACCCGCAGACGCGCGCGTGGCTGCGCCGGCAGCTCCAGCCCGTGTTCGGGTTCCCGCGGTTCGTGCGGTTCAGCTGGGGGACGGCGAGGGAGCTGCTGCGGGAGCGCGGGGTGACGGTGACGTGGTGAGACACGGGACATGGGACATGGGACATGGGACATGGGACATGGGGACACGGGGGACGGCGAGGGAGCTGCTGCGGGAGCGCGGGGTGACGGTGACCTGGTGAGACACGGGACATGGGACATGGGACATGGGACATGGGACATGGGGACACGGGGGACGGCGAGGGAGCTGCTGCGGGAGCGCGGGGTGACGGTGACGTGGTGAGACACGGGACATGGGACATGGGACATGGGACATGGGACATGGGACAGGGGACATGGGACATGGGGACACGGGGGACGGCGAGGGAGCTGCTGCGGGAGCGCGGGGTGACGGTGACGTGGTGAGACACGGGACATGGGACATGGGACATGGGACATGGGACATGGGACAGGGGACATGGGACATGGGGACACGGGGGACGGCGAGGGAGCTGCTGCGGGAGCGCGGGGGTGACGGTGACGTGGTGAGACACGGGGGACATGGGACATGGGACATGGGACATGGGACAGGGGACATGGGGACACGGGGGACGGCGAGGGAGCTGCTGCGGGAGCGCGGGGTGACGGTGACGTGGTGAGACACGGGACATGGGACATGGGACATGGGACATGGGACATGGGACATGGGGACACGGGGGACGGCGAGGGAGCTGCTGCGGGAGCGCGGGGTGACGGTGACCTGGTGAGACACGGGACATGGGACATGGGACATGGGACATGGGACAGGGGACATGGGACATGGGACATGGGACACGGGGACACGGGGGACGGCGAGGGAGCTGCTGCGGGAGCGCGGGGTGACGGTGACGTGGTGAGACACGGGACATGGGACATGGGACATGGGACATGGGGACATGGGGACATGGGGACATGGGGGACGGCGAGGGAGCTGCTGCGGGAGTGGGGGGTGACGGTGACGTGGTGAGACACGGGACATGGGACATGGGACATGGGACATGGGGACACGGGGGACGGCGAGGGAGCTGCTGCGGGAGCGCGGGGTGACGGTGACCTGGTGAGACACGGGACATGGGACACGGGACATGGGACATGGGGACACGGGGGACGGCGAGGGAGCTGCTGCGGGAGCGCGGGGTGACGGTGACGTGGTGAGACACGGGACATGGGGACATGGGGGGGTCACAGGGACACGGGGGACGCTGGGGGAGCTGCTGCGGGAGCGGGGGGCCACAGTCACATGGTGTGAGACGTGGGGACACGGGGGGGTCACTGTCACACGGGGGGGACATGGTCACGTGATGGGGGGGTCACGTTGGGGGTCCCTGAGTTGGGGTCCCGTCGGTGCCGGGGGGTTGGGGGGGTCACTGTGACCCCCCCCGGTCCCCTGACCCCCCTCCCCCCCTGCCCAGGGCTGACGAGGCCCCCGCGGCCGCCCCCGCCCCCCCCCGCGCTGCTCTCCCGCTACTTCCGGGGCCCCCCCCGCCCCCCCCCGCGCCCCCCACCGGTTCTTCCAGGAGAGGAGCCTGCGGAGCCTGAGCGACCTGTGACCCCGGAAACGGGACCCCCCGGAAACGGGGACCCCCCGACCCCCCCCGGCCCGGGACCCCAATAAAGCCAAAAGCTCCTTTTGTTTAACGAAGAGCAGTGGAAACTCTTTTTCCGGGGGGGCTTTGGGGGGTTTGTGCCCCCCCGCCGTTAATCGCCCCCGGTGGCACCGCAGCCCCGGTCCCGGGGATTAGGTAGGGGGTGAATCGGGGGGGACCCAGGCGTCCGGGGGGGGACCCAGGCGTTCGGGAGGGACCCAGGCGTGCAGGCCGGTTCAGCACCGCGGACAGCGCGGGGGGGGGGGGGGGGGGGGGGGGGAGGGGGGGGTGTTGGGGGGTGTTTCCCCGTCCCGGGTGTGGCCGCCCCTCCCCCCCCCCGAGCACCTGGGGTCCCCGGGGGCGGGGCCAGGCGGGGCGCGGCTGCGGGGCGGGGCCAGGCGGGGCGGGGCCAGGCGGGGCGGGGCCAGGCGGGGCGGGGCCAGGCGGGGTCCCGCGATGGCGCCGGGCGGCTGAGGGGGGGCCGGGGCGGCAGGATCGGGACCCCCCCGCGCCATGGACGAGGCGGGAGCGACGCGGCGGCGGCGGCTGCAGGTCCGGGGGGGCCGGGACGGGGGGGCCGGGACGGGGGGGTCGGGACCGGGGGGTCGGGCCCGGGGCCCCCCCAGCGCTGCGGGTGGGGCCGTTGGGGTCCGGAGTGTCCGGCCCCCCCACTCCCCCCGTTTTGCAGAAGGAGCTGCCTCTGCCGCGGAAAAGCAGCAGGTGAGACCCCCCCCCCGCCCCCATATCCCCAAACTGACCCCCCCACACCGCCCTCCCCGCGCCCATAGCCCCCAACCCGCCCCCCAGGCCCCGCCCCGCCCCGCCCCCCCCCCGCCCATTGCAGCCGCTGCCGCCGCGTCCCCCCCCCCCCCCCCCGCCAGCTGCAGAATGTTCCGCCGCAGCAAGAGGTACCGGGAACGCACCCCCCCCCGGAACCTTCATCGGCATCACCTTCATCTTCATCCCCCCCCCGGAACCTTCATCGGCATCACCTTCATCTTCATCCCCCCCCCGGAACCTTCATCGGCATCACCTTCATCTTCATCCCCCCCCCCGGAACCTTCATCGGCATCATCTTCATCTTCATCCCCCCCCGGAACGTTCATCAGCATCATCATCTTCATCCTCCCCCCGGCAGCATCTTCATCAGCATCCTCGTTCCCCCCCATCATCATCATCCTCATCATCATCAGCAGCAGCAGCAGCAGCAGCAGCATCCGCCCCCCCCGGCGGCATCTTCATCAGCATCATTATCACCATCACCCCCCCATCCTCATCCTCATCCTCATCCTCACCCCCCCATCCGCAGCATCCCCCCCCATCATCCGCACGGGGGGGCCGATCATCCTCATCCTCATCCTCGTCACCTTTGTCCCCCCCCCATCATCATCCTCATCTCCATCCCCCTCCCCCCCCCCGGCGCCTCTGGGTGTTGGGGCCTCGTTGGGACCCGCGCGGGGGGAGGGGCCGGGGGGGGAGGGGCCGGGGGGTTCCGCCCCTCCCCCACGGCCCCCGCCCCTCCCCCCCAGCTGCCGCGCGAACCGGAAGAGCCTGATCCTGAGCAGCACCTCCCCCACCCTCCCGCGCCCACACTCGCCGCTGCCGGGACACATCGGTGAGACCCCGAAACACCCCAAAATCACCCCAAAACCACCCCGAAACCACCCCAAAACACCCGAAAAACACCCAAAACCACCCCGAAACCACCCCGAAACACCCCAAAACCACCCCAAAACCACCCCAAAACACCCCAAAACCACCCAAAACACCCCAAAACACCCCAAAAACACCCAAAACCACCCCAAAACCACCCCGAAACCACCCCGAAACACCCCAAAACCACCCCAAAACCACCCCAAAACCACGCCAAAACACCCCAAAACCACCCAAAACACCCCAAAAACACCCAAAACCACCTCAAAACCACCCCGAAACACCCCAAAACCACCCCAAAATCACCCCAAAACACCCCCAGAACCCCCGGGACACATCGGTGAGACCCCAAAACACCCAGAACACCCCAAAACCACCCAAAACACCCCAAAACCTCCCCAAAACACCCAAAACCACCCCGAAACACCCCAAAACCACCCCAAAACCACCCCAAAACCACCCCAAAACACCCTAAAACACCCCCAAAACACCCCAAAACATTCCCCAGAACCCCCGGGACACATCGGTGAGACCCCAAAACCACCCAAACCACCCCGAAACACCCCAAAACCACCCCGAAACACCCCAAAACCCCCGGGACACATCGGTGAGACCCCAAACCCAAAAACACCCCAAAAACACCCCAACCCCCCCCCCAACCCCCCCTCGGGGTCACTTGCGTCCCTTTGGCCCCGCCCCCGCGCTGTGGGCGGGGCCTGCCGGGGCGGGGCGGCGCTGACGTCACCGCCGTGTCCCCCCAGGGAACAGCCCCCTGGACAGTCCCCGCAACTTCTCCCCCAGCAACCCCGCGCATTTCTCCTTCTCCTCGCGCCGGTGAGCGGACCCCGGCGTCCGGGAGGGACCCAGGCGTTCGGGAGGGACCAGGCGTCCGGGAGGGACCCCGGCGTCCGGGAGGGACCCAGGCGTTCGGGAGGGACCAGGCGTCCGGGAGGGACCCAGGCGTCCGGGAGGGACCCAGGCGTTCGGGAGGGACCAGGCGTCCGGGAGGGACCCCGGCGTCCGGGAGGGACCCAGGCGTTCGGGAGGGACCAGGCGTCCGGGAGGGACCCCGGCGTCCGGGAGGGACCCAGGCGTTCGGGAGGGACCAGGCGTCCGGGAGGGACCCAGGCGTCCGGGAGGGACCCAGGCGTTCGGGAGGGACCAGGCGTCCGGGAGGGACCCCGGCGTCCGGGAGGGACCCAGGCGTTCGGGAGGGACCAGGCGTCCGGGAGGGACCCCGGCGTCCGGGAGGGACCCAGGCGTTCGGGAGGGACCAGGCGTCCGGGAAGGACCCAGGCGTCCGGGAGGGACCCAGGCGTTCGGGAGGGACCAGGCGTTCGGGAGGGACCCCGGCGTCCGGGAGGGACCCAGGCGTTCGGGAGGGACCAGGCGTCCGGGAGGGACCCAGGCGTCCGTGAGGGACCCAGGCATCCGGGAGGGACCCAGGCGTTTGGGAGGGACCCAGGCGTTCGGGAGGGACCAGGCGTTTGGGAGGGACCCAGGCGTCCGGGAGGGACCCAGGCGTTCGGGAGGGACCAGGCATCCGGGAGGGACCCAGGCGTTTGGGAGGGACCCAGGCGTCCGGGAGGGACCCAGGCGTTCGGGAGGGACCAGGCGTCCGGGAGGGACCCAGGCGTCCGGGAGGGACCCAGGCGTTCGGGAGGGACCCAGGCGTTCGGGAGGGACCAGGCGTCCGGGTGGGATCCAGGCGTCCGGGTGGGATCCAGGCGTTCGGGAGGGACCAGGCGTCCAGGAGGGACCCAGGCGTTCGGGAGGGACCAGGCATCCGGGAGGGACCCAGGCGTTCGGGAGGGACCCAGGCGTCCGGGAGGGACCCAGGCGTTCGGGAGGGACCAGGCGTCTGGGAGGGACCCAGGCGTTCGGGAGGGACCAGGCGTCCGGGAGGGACCCAGGCGTCCGGGAGGGACCCAGGCATCCAGGAGGGACCCAGGCGTCCGGGAGAGACCCAGGCGTCCGGGAGGGACCCAGGCATCCGGGAGGGACCCAGGCGTTCGGGAGGGACCAGGCGTCCGGGAGGGACCCCGGCGTCCGGGAGGGACCCAGGCGTCCGGGAGGGACCCAGGCGTTCGGGAGGGACCAGGCGTCCGGGAGGGACCCAGGCGTCCGGGTGGGATCCAGGCGTTCGGGAGGGACCCAGGCGTCCAGGAGGGACCCAGGCGTCCGGGAGGGACCCCGGCGTCCGGGAGGGACCCAGGCGTTCGGGAGGGACCCCGGCGTCCGGGAGGGACCCAGGCGTTCGGGAGGGACCAGGCGTCCGGGAGGGACCCAGGCGTCCGGGTGGGACCAGGTGTCCGGGAGAGACCCAGGTGTTCGGGAGGGACCCAGACGTCTGGGAGGGACCCAGACGTCCGGGAGGGACCCAGGCGTTCGGGAGGGACCAGGTGTCCGGGAGAGACCCAGGTGTTCGGGAGGGACCCAGGCATCCGGGAGGGACCCAGGCGTCTGGGAGGAACCCAGGCATCCGGGAGGGACCAGGCGTTTTGGAGGGACCCAGGTGTCCGGGGGAACTTGGGCCTTTGGGAAGGGACGCAGGTGTTTGGCAGGGACCCAGGCATCCGGGGGCTCGCCGGGGGGGCTCTCCCGGACGCCTGGGTCCCTGACCCCCAGGCCCGATGGGCGCCGCTGGTCTCTGGCTTCGCTCCCGTCCTCCGGTTATGGCACCAACACCCCCAGCTCCACCGTGTCGGTGAGTGGGGACACGCGGGGACACGCGGGGACACCCCATGGGAGGGGACACATGGGGACGCTCGTCCCAGGTGGACACGGGTCCCCATGGGGTGTCCGGGGGTCCTGGGGTGCACGGGGGGGCCTGTGGGGGCCTGGGGGAGGTGGCGTGGGGCGCAGTGTGGGTGACACTGGTGGCACTGTTGGTGACACTGGTGACATGGGTTGCGGTTCTCATGCTCATCTCAGGAGCGGCTGCACTGGGGGGTGATATGGGGGGTGGCACTGGTGACACGGTTGGTGACACGGTTGGTGACACTGTTGGTGACACTGTTGGTGACCCTGTTGGTGACACTGGTGACACGTGACGTGTGACACTTGCAGTCCTCGTGCTCATCACAGGAGCGGCTGCGCTGGGGCTGTCCGGGGGGGTGTCACGGGGGGGCAGGGGGGTGTCCGGGGGGTGACACTGGTGACACTGTTGGTGACACTGTGGGTGTCACGGGTGACACGTGACCCACGCCGCCCGCAGTCCTCGTGCTCGTCGCAGGAGCGGCTGCACCGGGGGGTGTCCGGGGGGTGTCACAGGGGGTGTCACGGGGGGTGTCACGGGGGGTGTCACAGGGGGTGTCACGGGGGGTGTCCGGGGGGTGTCCGGGGGGTGTCACAGGGGGTGTCACGGGGGGTGTCATGGGGGGTGTCACGGGGGGTGTCCGGGGGGTGTCACGGGGGGGTGTCACGGGGGGTGTCATGGGGGATGTCACGGGGGGTGTCCGGGGGGGTCACGGGTGACACGTGACCCGTGCCGCCCGCAGTCCTCGTGCTCGTCGCAGGAGCGGCTGCACCAGCTGCCCGCCCGCCCCACCCCCGAGGAGCTGCACTTCCTGTCCCGCCACTTCGGCAGCTCCGACGGGCTCGCGCGGGACGGGGGCGGGGCCCGGGGGGGGGGCGGGGCCGCGGCCCAGGTCTCGCAGCCTCAGGTGGGGTCACGGGGGGGTCACGGGGGGACATGGGGCGGGGGGTCATGGGGGTCACAGGGGGACTTGTGGCCCCTGGGGAGAGGACACGGGGCTTTGGGGACATTGTGGGGTCACTATGGGGGAGGGGGACGTGGGGTCATGGGGGGACATGGGGAGCGGGGTCATGGGGGGGCACAAAAGGGGTCGGGGTCACTATGGGGGTGGGGACACTGGGGCCAGTTGGGGACACTGGGGACAGCTGGGGACACTGGGGATGGTTGGGGACACTGTGGGCTGTTGCAGGGACACTGGGGACACTGGGGGCTGGTTGGGACACTGGGGCCGGTTGTGGGGACACTGGGGCCGGTTGTGGGGCCGGTTGGGGACACTGGGGATGGTTGGGGCCGGTTGGGGACACCGGGGCCGGTTGGGGACACCGGGGCCGGCTGCGCCCCCAGCCCCGGCCGGTCGCCCTCGTCCCACGACAATGAGATGGTGCTGATGAACCACGTGTACCGGGAGCGGCTGCCCAAGGTGGGGGGCCGGGGGGGAACAGTGCAGGGGGTGGCGCTGGGGTGACGGGGTGGGGGGGGTCCCAGGGGGTCCCAGGAGTCCTGGGGTCCCTGGGGAGTTCCCGGGGGTTCCTGGGGGTCCTGGGGTTCCCGGGGGGGTGATGAGGTCCCGGGGTGCTCGGGGGTTCCTGGGGGGTTCCCAGGGGGTCCCTGGGGGTGATGGGTCCCGGGGGTTCATGGCGGGGTTCCTGGGGGTCCCTGGGGGTGACAGTTTCCAGGGGGTCCCAGGGGGCCCCGGGTCCCTTGGGGGGTTCCTGGGGGGTCCCTGGGGGTGACGGTTCCCGGGGAGGTGCCTGGGGGGTTCCTGGGGGGTCCCTGGGGGGGTTCCTGGGGGGTCCCTGGGGGTGATGGTTCCCGGGGAGGTGCCTGGGGGGTTCCCAGGGGGTCCCTGGGGGTGACAGTTCCCAGGGGGGTCCCTGGGGGTGACGGTTCCTGGGGGTCCCGGGGGGGTGACGGGTCCCCGTCCCGTCCCGCAGGCTGCGGCGCAGATGCAGGAGCGCCTGGAGGAGTTTGTGCGGGGCTGCGGGCCCGGGGGGGCGCCCCTGCCCGACGGGGCGCTGAGCTTCATCCAGCACCAGCTGGCGGAGCTGGCGCGCGACTGCCTGGCCAAGGCGCGGCACGGGCTGCTCAGCGCCGGCTACTTCTACCAGCTGCAGGAGAACATGGAGCGGCTGCTGCAGGACGTGAGTGGGCAACAGGGGGCAATGGAACCCAACGGGGGGCAACGGGGGGCAATGGAACCCAACGGGGGGCAATGGAACCCAACAAGGGGCAGTGGAACCCAATGTTGGCCAACGGAACCCAATGGGGGGCAATGAAACCCAACGGGGGCCAACGGAGACCAGCGGGGGCAAATGGAACCCAACGGGGGGCAATGGAACCCAGTAGGGTTCAACAGAGTCCAGTGGGGGTCAACAGAACCCAATGGGGATCAATGGCGATCCACAGAGACCAATGGGGGCCAGTGGAATCCAATGGGGATCAATGGGGGTCAACGGAGTCCAGTGGGGGTCAACAGGGACCAATGGGGGTCAATGGAACCTAATGGGGATCAATGGGGGTCAACGGAGTCCAGTGGGGGTCAACGGGGACCAATGGGGGTCAATGGAACCCAATGGGGACCAATGGGGGTCAACAGATACCAATGGGGGTCAACGGAGGCCAATGGAACCCAGTGGGGGTCAATGGAACCCAATGGGGGTCAATGGAACCCAATGGGGGTCAATGGAACCCAAGGGAGGTCAACGGAGTCCAGTGGGGGCCAATGGAACCCAAGGGGGGTCAATGGAACCCAATGGGGGTCAACGGAACCCAATGGGGGTCAACAGAGACCAATGGGGGCCAATGGAACCCAAGGGGGGTCAATGGAACCCAATGGGGGTCAATGAAACCCAACAGGGATCAATGGGGGTCAATGGGTGTCAACAGAGACCAATGGGGTTCAATGAGGTCCAAAGGGACCGAATGGGGGTCAACAGAGAGCAATGGGGGTCAATGGGGCCCAACGAGGATGAATGGGACCCAGTGAGACCTAATGGGACCCAGTGGGGACCAATGGGGGTCAGCGGGACCCAACGGGGACCAGTGGTGGCCAGCGGGGACCAATGGTGGCCAACACTGACCAGCGGGACCCGAGGGGCCCCAGATGGGCCCAAGAGCAGCCAGCAGAGCCCAACTCAGACACGGGGGCACCCGACGGGGACCGGGGGGCCCCCGTGACCCCATGACCCCCCGCGTCCCCCATGTCCCCAGGCGTACGAGCGCTCCGAGTCCGAGGACTTGGCCTTCATCACGCAGCTGGTGAAGCGGCTCCTCATCATCATCTCCCGCCCCGCGCGGCTGCTCGAGTGCCTGGTGAGACCGGGACCCCCACCCACTGACCCCCCCACCCACTGATACCCCGGAACCCCCCACCCACTGACCCCCCCACCCACTGGCCACCCCAGGACCCACCTGGGACCCCCTGCCCACTGACCCCCTGGGACCCCCGGGACCCCTCCTGGACCCCTCACCCACTGACCCCCCCCACCCACTGACCCCCCTGGGACCCCTGGGACCCTCAGGACCCCTCACCCACTGACCCACTGGGATCCCCGGGACCCCCCGCCACACCCCCCAGGACCCCCTGGGACCCACTGAGACCCCCCACCCACCAACCCCCTGGGACCCCCCCTGGGGGGTGTCCCTCTGCCCACGTCCCTTTGCACACTGACGTGTCCCTTGCACACGTGTCCATTGCACGCTGACGTGTCCGTTGCGCACTGACGTGTCCCTTGCACACGTGTCCGTTGCACACTGACGTGTCCCTTGCACACTGATGTGTCCCTTGCACACGTGTCCGTTGCACACTGACGTGTCCCTTGCACACTGATGTGTCCCATGCACACGTGTCCGTTGCACACTGACGTGTTCCTTGCACACTGATGTGTCCCTTGCACACATGTCCGTTGCACACTGACGTGTCCCTTGCACACTGATGTGTCCCATGCACACGTGTCCGTTGCACACTGACGTGTCCCTTGCACACTGATGTGTCCCTTGCACACGTGTCCGTTGCGCACTGACGTGTCCCTTGCACACGTGTCCGTTGCACACTGACGTGTCCCTTGCACACTGACGTGTCCCTTGCACACGTGTCCGTTGCACACTGACGTGTCCCTTGCACACTGACGCGCGCAGGAGCTGGACCCGGCCGAGCTGCACCAGGCGCAGAGCGCGGAGCCCCCGGCGCGGGGGGGGCTGCGGGGGGACGTCCCGCGGTACCTGACGGGGCAGCTGGGGCTGCGGGGGCTCCCCGGTGAGTGCGGGTGGGCGACCCCCCCGAGTGTGCAAACCCCCCGAGTGCGCGAGTGTGTGACCCCCCGAGTGCACGAGTGTGCAAACCCCCCGAGTGCACGAGTGACCCCCGTGAGTGCACACGCATGTGGGCGCACAGGGCGTGTGGGGTGTCACGTGCAGGGGTGCACACGTGTCCCCACGTGTGTCCCGTGTCCCCACGTGTGTCCCATGTCCCGTGTCCCCACGCGTGTCGCGTGTCCCGTGTCCCCCACACGTGTCCCGTGTCGCGTGTCCCCACGCTGTCCCTGTGTCCCCACGTGTGTCCTGTGTCCCATGTCCCCACGCGTGTCCCGTGTCCCCACGCGTGTTGCGTGTCCCGTGTCCCCACGCTGTCCCGCGTCCCCACGCGTGTCCCGTGTCCCCACGCGTGTTGCGTGTCCCGTGTCCCCACGCTGTCCCGTGTCCCAGAGGTGCTGCAGCGCGAGGATCCCGACAGTGGCGGCAGCAACACCCCCGAGGAGGCGGCCGAGGTGGGTCCGGGGGGCGGGTCCCCCATGTCCCCCCATGTCTCCCCATGTCCCCCCATGACGTCCCCATGTCCCCGTGACATCCCCGTGATGTCCCGGTGACGTCCCCATGTCCCCGTGTCCCCCCAGGGCCGCGGTCTCGTCCCCCCCAGACCCAAGAAGCCTCCGGGCGAGAGCGACTTCGAGACCATCAAACTGATCAGCAACGGGGCCTACGGGTGAGGGGGAGGGGCGGGGGTCCCGGGGGTCCCGGTGTCCCCAGTGTCCCCACGTGTCCCCGTGTGTCCCCAGGATACCTGTTCAGTGCCCCCCCAGGTGTCCCCAGGGTCCCATTTCGCCCCCTCCGGGTGTCCCCAGGCTGTGCCGGATGTCCCTGGGGTGTCCCCATGGTGTCCCCAAGGTGTCCCCTGTCCCATGCTGTCCCCACGCTGTCCCCAGGGCCGTGTACCTGGTGCAACACGTGGCCACACGGCAGTGCTGGGGTGTCCCCGGGGTGTCCCCGGGGTGTCCCCGGGCTGTCCCCGGGGTGTCCCCACGCTGTCCCCACACTGTCCCCAGGGCCGTGTACCTGGTGCAACACGTGGCCACATGGCAGTGCTGGGGTGTCCCCGGGGTGTCCCCACACTGTCCCCGGGGTGTCCCCACGCTGTCCCCACACTGTCCCCAGGGCCGTGTACCTGGTGCGGCACGTGGCCACGCGGCAGCGCTTCGCCATGAAGAAGATCAACAAGCAGAACCTGCTGCTGCGGAACCAGGTGGAGCAGGCGTTCGTGGAGCGCGACATCCTCACGTTCGCCGAGAACCCCTTCGTGGTCGGGCTCTTCTGCTCCTTCCAGACGCGCCGGCACCTCTGCATGGTCATGGAGTACGTGGAAGGTGCGGCGGGGCCGTGGGGGCCGTGGGGGCGATGGGGGCCATGGGGGTGATGGGGGCCATGGGGGGTGATGGGGCTATGGGGGCGATGGAGGTGATGGAGGTGATGGGGGCCATGGGGACCCCATGTGTGTCCCCATGAGCTCCCCTGTCTCCCGGTGTCCTCCTCGGTGTGTGTCCCCATGTCCCCATGTCCCTGTGTCCCCCGGTGTCCCCATGTCCCCCCGTGTCCCCCGGTGTCCCCGTGTCCCCCGGTGTCCCCATGTCCCCTCGTGTCCCTGTGTCCCCCGGTGTCCTCATGTCCCCCTGTGTCTCCCAGTGTCCCCATGTCCCCCCGTGTCCCCCCGTGTCCCCATATCCCCCCATGTCCCCGTGTCTCCGGTGTCCCCGTGTGCCCTGGTGTCCCCGTGTCCCCCGGTGTCCCCATGTCCCCGTGTCCCCGTGTCCCCACGTCCCACGCCCCGTGTCCCGTGCCCGCAGGCGGGGACTGCGCGACGCTGCTCAAGCACATCGGGGCGCTGCCGCTGGAGCTCGCCCGGCTCTACTTCGCCGAGACCGTCCTGGCGCTGGAGTATCTGCACAACTACGGCATCGTGCACCGCGACCTCAAGCCCGACAAGTACGGCACCGGACGCCGGGGTCCCTCCCGGACACCAGGGTCCCTCCCAGACAGCTGGGTGCCTCCCAGACAGCTGGGTCCCTCCGGACGCCTGGGTCCCTCCCGGACGCCTGGGTCCCTCCCTCCGCAGCCTCCTGATCACGTCCCTGGGCCACGTGAAGCTGACGGATTTTGGGCTTTCCAAGATGGGGCTGATGAGCTTGACCACGAACCTGTACGAGGGGCACCTGGAGAAGGACGCGCGCGAGTTCCGCGACAAGCAGGTGGGCGGGGCCGGGGCCGGGGGCGGGGCCGGGGGGGCGGGGCCGGGTGTGTTTGGGCGGGGCTGGGTGGGCGGGGCCGGGTGTGTCCAGGTGTGTCCCGGTGTGTCCGTGTGTCCATGTCACACTGCCCCCGCAGGTGTGTTTGGGTGTGTCTGCGTGTCCGTGTGTCCACGTGTCCGTGTGTCACAACCCCAGTGGCAGGTGTGCGGCACCCCCGAGTACATCACCCCCGAGGTCTGTCCGTGTGTCTGTCAGTGTGTCCGTGTGTCTGTCCGTGTGTCCGTCAGCATGTCCGTGTGTCCGCAGGTGTGCGGCACGCCCGAGTACATCGCCCCCGAGGTCTGTCCGTGTGTCTGTCAGTGTGTCTGTCCGTGTGTCCGTCAGCGTGTCCGTGTGTCCGCAGGTGTGCGGCACGCCCGAGTACATCGCCCCCGAGGTCTGTCCGTGTGTCTGTCAGTGTGTCTGTCCGTGTGTCCGTCAGCGTGTCCGTGTGTCCGCAGGTGTGCGGCACGCCCGAGTACATCGCCCCCGAGGTCTGTCCGTGTGTCTGTCAGTGTGTCCGTGTGTCTGTCCGTGTGTCCGTCAGCATGTCCGTGTGTCCGCAGGTGTGCGGCACGCCCGAGTACATCGCCCCCGAGGTCTGTCCGTGTGTCTGTCAGTGTGTCTGTCCGTGTGTCCGCAGGTGTGCGGCACGCCCGAGTACATCGCCCCCGAGGTCTGTCCGTGTGTCTGTCAGTGTGTCTGTCCGTGTGTGTGTCCGCAGGTGTGCGGCACGCCCGAGTACATCGCCCCCGAGGTGATCCTGCGCCAGGGCTACGGGAAGCCCGTGGACTGGTGGGCCATGGGCGTCGTGCTCTTCGAGTTCCTGGTCGGCTGCGTCCCCTTCTTCGGGGACACCCCCGAGGAGCTGTTCGGGCAGGTCATCTCGGGTAGGACACATGGACACGGGGGCATGGGGACAGGGGGACATGGAAGGGGTCATCTCGGGTAGGACAGACGGACGGACACGGGGGGGTCATCTGGGGTAGGGGACTCAGGGATGGTGTTGACGGGGACACGGAGGATTGGGGGAAACTTGGGGGGCTTTGGGGGTTCGGGTGACCCCTGGCAGGGGACACGGGGATGCGGGGGTGTCGGCAGCCGTGACCCGCGCTCACGTGTCCCCATGTCCGTGTGTCCCCGTGTCCCCATGTCTGTGTGTCCCCGTGTCCGTGTGTCCCCGTGTCCGTGTGTCCCCGTGTCCCCATGTCTGTGTGTCCCCGTGTCTGTGTGTCCCCGTGTCCGTGTGTCCCCGTGTCCGTGTGTCCAGACGAGATCCTGTGGCCCGAGGGGGAGGAGTCGCTGCCCCCTGAGGCACAAAACCTGATTGGGCGCCTCCTGCAGCCCGACCCGCTGCGGCGCCTGGGGGCGGGTGAGAGCTTGACCCCTGACCCCTGACCCCGACCCGCGGTGGCACCTGGGGGCGGGTGAGACCCTGACCTTGACCCTGACCCCCCAACCCTGCTGACCCTGACCTTGACCCTGACCCCTGACCCGCTGCGGTGCCTGGGGGTGGGTGAGACCCTGACCTGACCTTGACCCCGCTGACCCCGCTGCCCCTGACCTCGCCTGCTGCAGGGGGCGGGTGAGGCCCTGACGTGACCTTGACCCCGCTGACCCCGCCCCGGCCTTGCCCGGCAGGGGGCGCGCAGGAGGTCAAGGTTCACGCGTTCTTCGCGGGGCTGGACTGGACGGGGCTGCTGCGCCAAAAAGCCGAATTCGTGCCGCACTTGGAGTCGGAGGAGGACACGAGCTACTTCGACAGTGAGGACCCCGTGACCCCTGACCCCCCGTGACCCCTCTGACCCCTGTGACCCCTGACCCCGTGTCCCAGCGCGCTCCGAGCGCTTCCCCCACGCCGCCTCCTACGAGGACGAGGACACGGCGGAGGACGAGCCCGTGGAGATCCGGCAGTTCTCGTCCTGCTCGCCGCGGTTCAGCAAGGTGGGACGGGGGGATGGGGGGACACGGGGGACGAGGGGACACGGGGGGACACGGGGGGACACGGGGGGACACGGGGGATGGGGGAACGTTGGGGGACACGGGGGAGAGTGGACATGGGGGGACATGGGGACATGGGGGACGGGGGGGACATGGCGGGACATGGGGGACATGGAGGGACACAGGGGATGGGGGGACATTGGGGGACACGGGGGACAGCGGACATGGGGGGACACGGGGGAACTTGGGGGGACAGGGGACGTGGGGGACAGTGGGTGTGGGGACATGGGGGGACAGGACCTCGTGTGCACCCCCATGACCCCTCATGTGACCCCATGTCTGCAAACCCTCACATGACCCCCGTGCCCCTCGTGCAAACCCCCGTGCAACCCTGTGCAACCCCCGTGCAACCCCCGTGCCCCTCGTGCAAACCCCCGTGCAACCCCCATGCACCTCATGCAAACCCCCGTGCAACCCCCGTGCAAACCCCCGTGCAAATCCCCCTGCAACCCCAGTGCAACCCCCGTGCAACCCCCGTGCAACCCCCCTGCAACCCCTGTGCAACCCCTGTGCAAGCCCCGTGCAACCCCCGTGCAAATCCCCCTGCAAGCCCCGTGCAAGCCCCGTGCAAGCCCCGTGCAAGCCCCGTGCAACCCCCGTGCCGCAGGTGTACAGCAGCCTGGAGCAGCTCTCGCAGGAGCCCAAGGGGACAAAGGGACGACATGACGGCCGCGACCGCGACCGGGACCGTGACCGTGACCGGGACCGCGGCTGGCGCGGGGGGTCACCCGAGCTGTGAGCGGGGGGGGCGGGGGGGGACACGAGGGGGACACGGGGGCTGGGGAGGGGAGATGGGGACACGGGGGGGACACGGGGGGGACACCAGGGGCTGGGGGGACACAGGATGGACATGGGGGACATGGGGGGGACATGAGGGGGGACCCAGGGGGGACACAGAGAGTCACAGGGGGACCCAGGGGGACACTGGGGGTCACGGGGGGGTCACGGGGGGGTCACATGGGGACACGGGGGTTGTTGTGCTCAGCCCCCCCGTGTCCCGCAGGAGACGCGCGGGGGCCGAGGGGGGGGGACGCGGGGGGGGGACAGCAGCTCCTCCCCTCCCCCCCCGGGCCCCCGGCGCCGCTTCTCGGCGCTGCTGGACCCGGGACCCCTCCCCCGCCCCGCGGCCCCCCGAGAGGGACCCCCCCGACGGGCACGAGGAGCCAGGTCAGTGCCGGACGCCTGGGTCCCCTGAGGGGGGTGGGGGGTTCCCGGACGCCTGGGTCCCCTGAGGGGGATGGGGGGTCCCTGGGGGCTCCCGGACGCCTGGGTCCCCACCGTCCGGTGTCCCCCCAGGGGACCGCGCCCCCCCCCCGGGCCGAGCTGGGGCTGCGGCGGCCGCGCCCCCCGGGGGTGGCCCCTCCCGAGGGGGGGGGGCGGGGACAAGCGCAGCCCCCGCGGCCCCGGGAAAGTCACCAAATCGGCATCGGCGACGGCGCTTTCGGTCACGATCCCCAGCGGTGGGTGCACCCGGGACCCCAACCCCCGGACCCCCCCCGGACCCCCCGGGACCCCCCCGGACCCCCCGGGACCCCCAGTCCCCAACCTCCCCCGGGTCCCCCCGCCCCTCGGTGCTGCCGGACACCTGGGTCCCCAAGGGTGGGGGAGGGGCGGGCTGCGGGGTCAGGGGTCCGAGGTCTCGGTGCCATGGGGGTCAGGGGTTGGAGGTTGCGGTGCCGTGGAGGGGTCGGGGTCGGAGGTCATGGTGCTGTGGGGGGGTCAGGGGTCAGAGGTCACAGTGCCATGGGGGGGTCTGGGTCGGAGGTCACGGTACTATGGCGGTTCAGGGGTCAGGGGTCGGAGGTTGTAGTGCCTTGGGGGGTCAGGGGTCAGGGGTGGGAGGTCGTGGTGCCATGGGGATCAGGGGTCAGAGGTCGCGGTGCCGTGGGGGGTCAGGGGTCGGATGTCGCGGTGCCAAGTGAGGGCGCAGAGGTCACGGTGCCATGGGGATAAGGGTCGGAGGTCGTGGTGCCGTGGGGGGTCAGGGGTCGGGGGTTGGAGGTCACGGTGCCAAGGGGATCAGGGGTCGGAGGTCGCGGTGCTGTGTGGGGTCAGGGGTCAGGGGTCGGAGGTCGCGGTGCCAAGGGGCGGCGCAGAGGCGCCCGGCTCGTCCCCGCTGGGCAGCCCCATGTCCCCGCGCTCCGTGTCCTCGGACCCGTCGTCCCGCGACTCGTCCCCGGGCCGGGAGCTCGCCCCCCCCGCCGTGGCCGCCCCCCCCCCGCTCGCCCATCGCCATCCCGCGCCCCGGGCGGCGCTTCGGCTTCACGCTGCGCGCCATCCGCGTCTACATGGGCGACAGCGACGTGTACAGCGTGCAGCACATCGTCTGGGTACGGGGACACGGGGGACACGGGGGACACGGGGGACATGGGGGACATGGGGACAATGGGGACATGGGGACAATGGGGACAATGGGGACATGGGGACAATGGGCGACAGCGACGTGTACAGCGTGCAGCACATCGTCTGGGTACGGGGACACGGGGGACACGGGGGACACGGGGGACATGGGGACAATGGGGACAATGGGGACAATGGGGACATGGGGAAAGTGGGGACAATGGAGACAGTGGGGACATGGGGACAATGGGGACACTGGGGACAGTGGGGGCAGTGGGGACAGTGGGGACAATGGAGACAATGGGGGACAGCGACGTACAGCGTGCAGCACATTGTTTGGGTACAGACATGGGGACAATGGGGACACTGGGGACAATGGAGACAGTGGGGACATGGGGACAATGAGGACAATGGGGACAATGGGGACAGTGGGGACATTGGGGACAATGGGGACAGTGGGGACAATGGGGGGGTACAGAGCTGTGGGGGCGGGGCCATGGTGCATTGTGTTCCCACGGTGCATTGTGGGAGTTCCCGTGGTGCATTGTGGTCCGGCAGCACGTGGAGGAGGGTGGCCCCGCCCAGGAGGCGGGGCTCTGTGCCGGTGACCTCATCACCCACGTGAACGGGGAGCCCGTGCACGGGCTGGTGCACACGGAGGTGGTGGAGCTGATCCTCAAGGTCAGGGGTCACCGGGGTCACCGGGGTCATCGGGGGTCACTGGGGCTGAGAGGTTGTTCTGAGGTCACAGGGGGTCAAGGCCAAGTTGGGAGTCACAGTGTGGGGGATGGGTCACTGGGAGGGGGCAGGTGCTGGCAGGGGGTGGGGCAGGGGGTGACAGGGCGTGGCACCGTGGGCGTGGCAGAGCAGGGTGTGGTGTGGAGGGCATGGCAAGGCAGGGCGTGGTGCCGTGGGTGTGGCAGAGCAGGGGTGTGGCGCCGTGGGCGTGGCAGAGCAGGGTGTGGTGTGGAGGGCGTGGCAAGGCAGGGCGTGGTGCCGTGGGTGTGGCAGAGCAGGGTGTGGCGCCGTGGGCGTGGCAGAGCAGGGTGTGGTGCGGTGGGTGTGGCAAGGCAGGGTGTGGCGCTGTAGGCGTGGCAGAGCAGGGTGTGGTGTGGAGGGCGTGGCAAGGCAGGGCGTGGTGCCGTGGGCGTGGCAGAGCAGGGTGTGGTGCGGTGGGTGTGGCAAGGCAGGGTGTGGCGCCGTGGGCGTGGCAGAGCAGGGTGTGGTGCGGTGGGTGTGGCAAGGCAGGGCGTGGTGCTGTGGGCGTGGCATGCTGGGTGTGGCAGAGCAGGGCGTGGCACGCTGGGTGAGGCGCGGTGGGCGTGGCAGAGCCGGGCGTGGCGCGGCGGGCGTGGCGCGGTGGGCGTGGCGCGGTGGGCGTGTCCTGACGCCCCGCCCCGCAGAGCGGCTCCAAGGTGCTGGTGACCACGACGCCCCTGGAGAACACGTCGATCCGCCTGGGCCCCGCCCGCCGCCGCAGCGCGCGCCCCCGCATGGCCCGGAGGAACCGGCGCGCGGGCAGCGGGGGCGGCCCCGAGAGGTGGGGGCGGGGCCGGGGAGGGGCGGGGCCGGGAGGGGCGGGGCCGGCGGGGCGGAGCTGACGCGCTCCCGCCGGCAGGCGGCGCAGCGCGCTGTTCCGCCACCTGGCCCGCCAGGCGTCGCTGCTGCACACGAGCCGCTCGCTGACGTCACTGAGCCGCTCGCTCTCCTCGTCCGACAGTCTCCCCGCCTCCCCCACGCACGCGCGCGCGCGAGACCCCGCCCACCCGCCGCGCGCCAGCGAACCGGGTACGGGGCGGGGCCAACGGAAAGGGGCGGGGCCAGGGAACGGGGCGGGACAGCAGAAAGGGGCGGGAGCATATGAACGGGGCGGGGCCAAGAGAACGGGGGCAGGAGGAGGTCAAGGTAAAGCGCGGTGTCATGGCAACGGGGGGCGGGGCCACGGGAATGGGGCGGAGCGGGGTCAAGGTAACGGGCGGGGCCAGGGGAACGGGGCGGAGCGGGGCCATGGAAACGGAGGCGGGGCCATGGAAACGGAGGCGTGGCCATGGCAATGGGGCGGGGCCGGGCGGTCGCTGCGCGGCCGCAGCGGTGGTGCACCCGTCCCCCGTGTCCCCCGTGTCCCCCGTCCCCCGTGACCCCGTCCGCGCTCCCCCCGCTGACGCCCCCGCCCCGCAGGCCCGTCCCCGCCCAGCAGCTCCCCGGGCTCCAGCGCGCCCCCGTCCCCCGCCGGCCCGCACCTGCGCCCCAGCTCCCTGCAGGGCCTGAGCCCCAAGCTGCAGCGGCAGCACCGGGCGGCGCGCTGCAAGTCGGCCGGGAGCCTCCCGCTGTCCCCGCTGGCGCACACGCCGTCCCCGCCGGACCCGCACCCCCGCCGGGGCCCCCCCGAGCGCCCGCCGGGCCCGGGGGGGGCGCCCCGCAAGCCGGAGCTGCAGAGCCTGGCCGAGTGGGACGGGGAAGCGGCGGCCGAGGGGCCCCCCCCCGGGCCCCCCCCGCGGCGCACCCGGCCCGCCGCGCCGGGGGGGCCCCGCCCGCCCCCCCCGAGCCCCCCAAGGCGCTGAGCCCCGTGCAGGAGCACGAGCGGGGGGGCGCGGGGGGGGCCCCCGGTGCCCATCGTGGTGGTGGCGCCCGGGGAGGGGGAGGGCGCGCCGGGGCCCCCCCCGCACCTGCGGGCCCCCCCCCCGCCCGCTGAGCGCCCCCGTTCGCCCCCCCCGGCTGTAAATAGCGGGGGGACCCCCAGGCATGCGGGGGCCCCCCCGGACGCGAAGGGTTAATACTGTGACACCCCCTTGTGTGACGTCACCACCCCCGTTCTCGCTATGCAAACGCCCCCCCAACCCCCCCCCCGCCACGGGACGGGGGGGGCGGGGGGGCCCCGGGGACCAATAAACGTCTGTACAGCGCCGGGCGCAGCGCCTCCTGCCGCGCGGGGGGACACGCGCCACGCGCCGCAGCCGCGCGACCCCCCGAATCCCCCGGCCCGGGCACGCGCGGGTTAACGCCACGCCCCCCCGGCACGCCCCCGACACGCCCCCCCCCCGCCCCCGTGACGTCACGGCCGAGGGTTCACCGAACACGCACGGTGCGGGAGGAGCGCGGGTTCGGGGGCCCGGGGGGGTCCCGGGGCCGTGGGGGGCGCGGGGGCGGCTCGGGGGTCCTTGGAAGTCCCGGGGGATGTCTGGGGCGGCTTGGGGATCCCGGGGGGTCCCGGGAGATCCCGGGGGGTTCTGGGGGATCCCGGGGGGTCCCGAGGGTCCTTGGGGATCCCGGGGAGTCCCGGGGGGTTCTCGGGGATCCCGGGGGGTCCCGAGGGTCCTTGGGGATCCCGGGGAGTCCCGGGGGGTTCTCGGGGATCCCGGGGGGTCCCGAGGGTCCTTGGGGATCCCGGGAGATCCCGGGGGGTTCTCGGGGATCCCGGGGGGGTCCCGAGGGTCCTTGGGGGTCCCGGGAGATCCCGGGGGGTTCTGGGGCATCCCGGGGGGTCCCGAGGGTCCTTGGGGATCCCGGAGGGTTCTGGGGGATCCCGGGGGGTCCTGGGGGTCCCGGGAGATCCCGGGGGGTTCTGGGCGATCCCGGGGGGTCCCGAGGGTCCTTGGGGGTCCCGGGGGGTCTCTGGGGTCCCGGGGCGCCTGACCCCCGCTGCCCCCCAGGCCCCCATGGCGCTCCGAGCCGCGGTCCCGCTGCTGCGCCGGGTCCGGAGCGGCGTCCGCTGGGGGGGCTCGGGCCCCCCCCCCGCAGGGTGAGTGGGGACGGGGGACCGGACCCCCCACTGCCCCCCCCCCGGCCCCATCGCTGCGGGGAGCGGGGGGAATCACACGCGTGGGGCTGCGGCTGCTGACCCCCGGGACCCCCCCGGTGTGTCCCCCCCCCGGACCCCCAGAGCTGGTCTCCCCGCGCTGTGTCCCTCCCCCCGTTTGCCCCCGCCGGTGACCCCCGGTGCCCCTTCCCCGGCGCTGACCCCGCTCCGTTCCTTCCACCGGTGTCTCCCCCGGTGCTGACCCCCCTGGTGACCCCCCCGGTGACCCTCCTGACCCGGTGCTGACCCCGTGCTGACCCCCCGCTGACCCCGCTGCTGACCTCCCGGTTCTGCCCTGGTGACCCGGTTACCCCCGGTGCTGACCCCCCTGGTGACCCCCCCGGTGACCCCAGTGCTGACCCCCCTGACTCGGTGCTGACCCCGTGCTGACCCTTCTGACCTGGTGCTGACCCTGCTGATCCTGGTGCTGACCCCGCTGACCCCGTGCTGACCCCACTGACCCTGTGCTGACCCCACTGACCCTGTGCTGACCCCGCTGACCCCGTGCTGACCACACTCACCCCACTCCCGGTACTGACCCTGCTGACCCTGCTGACCTGGCGCTGACCCCGCTGACCTCCCTGCCCGGTGCTGACCCCGCTGACCCCCGCTGACCCCACTGCCCCGGTGCTGCCCCGGCGCTGACACCCGCTGCCCCCGCTCCCGGTGCCCGCAGCGCGGTTCGAGTGGCGGGACCCGCTGTGCCTGGACTCGCTGCTCACGGCTCCCGAGCGGCTCCTGCGGGACGAGCTGCGGCGCTTCTGCCGCGAGCGGCTGCAGCCGCGCGTGCTGCGCGCGCACCGCCACGAGGGTACCGCACCCGACCCCTGACCCCCGACCCCCGACCCCCTCCTGGAGCCCCCTGACCTCACCGCCACGAGGGTACCGCACCCGACCCCCTGACCCCCGACCCCCGACCCCCTCCTGGAGCCCCCTGACCTCACCGCCACGAGGGTACCGCACCCGACCCCTGACCCCTGACCCCCTCCTGGACCCCCCTGGGGCACCCTGACCCCCCTGACCTCACCGCCACAGGGGTACCCGCACCCTGACCCCCTCCTGGACCCCCAAAAACCCCCGGGGGACCCCCTGACCTCACTGTCACGGGGGTACCCGCACCCTGACCCCCTCCCGGACTCCCCCAACCCCCCCTCACCCCCGGGGCACCCCCTGACCCCCCCTGACCCCCATGACCTCACCACCACGAGGGTACCCGCACCCTGACCCTCTCCTGGACCCCCCCAACCCCCCTGACCCCGCGGGAACCCCTGACCCCCCTGACCCCCCCGTCCCCCAGAGTTTGACCGGGGGGTCGTGTCCGAGCTGGGGGCGCTGGGGGTGCTGGGCCCGACCATCAAAGGTGAGGGGAGAGCGGGGGTGCCGGGGGTCGGTGGTGGCACTGTCCCCGGGGGTCCTGGGGGGGGCCCGGGGGGCTCTGGGGGTCCCAGGTGTCCCTGACACTGTCCCCCGGGTCGGGGGGATCAGGGGTTCTGGGGTGTCTGGGGTCCCGGGGGGCTCTGGGGTCCCAGGTGTCCCTGACACTGTCCCCAGGGCTGCGTGGGGACCTTGTCCATGGGGTTGGGCTGGTGGGGTGATGGGGTCCCCAGGGTGTGTTTGGGGGGGCCCTGGGGGTCCCGGGGGCTCCTGGGGGGCTCTGGGGTCCTGTGGGTGACGCTGTCCCCAGGCTGTGTGTGGGTCCCGTGGGTGCTGGTGTCCCCAGGGGGTGTGTGGGGTCCCAGGGTCCCATGGGTGCTGGTGTCCCCAGGGGGTGTGTGGGTCCGTGGGTGACGCTGTCCCCAGGGGGTGTGTGGGGTCCCAGGGTCCCATGGGTGCTGGTGTCCCCAGGGGGTGCGTGGGTCCGTGGGTGACGCTGTGCCCAGGTTTCGGGTGTGCGCGGGGCACGTCCTCCGTGGGGTACGGGCTGATCGCGCGGGAGCTGGAGCGCGTGGACAGCGCGTTCCGCTCGCTGCTGAGCGTGCAGTCGTCGCTCGTCATGCACCCCA
Source organism: Columba guinea (assembly GCA_032206185.1). Taxonomy (NCBI): domain Eukaryota; kingdom Metazoa; phylum Chordata; class Aves; order Columbiformes; family Columbidae; genus Columba; species Columba guinea. The sequence continues at coordinate 22,619 of JAVLUU010000565.1, read as the reverse complement.
TCCTGGAGTTCGGGACCCCCCGCGCAGCGGGAGCGGCTGCTGCCCCCCCTGGGTGAGCATCGTGGTGGGGGTCCCCAAAACAGCAGGGGCAGCTGCTGCCCCCCCTGGGTGAGCAGTGGGGTGGGGGTCCCCAAAACAGCGGGGGCAGCTGCTGCCCCGCCTGGGTGAGCATTGGGGTGGGGGGTCCCCAAAACAGCGGGGGCGGCTGCTGCCCCCCCTGGGTGAGCATGGGGGTCCCCAAAACAGCAGGGGCGGCTGCTACCCCCCCCTGGGTGAGCATTGGGGTGGGGGTCCCCAAAACAGCGGGGACGGCTGCTGCCCCCCCTGGGTGAGCATGGGGGTCCCCAAAACAGCAGGGGCGGCTGCTGCCCCCCCTGGGTGAGCATTGGGGTGGGGGTCCCCAAAACAGCGGGGACGGCTGCTGCCCGCCCTGGGTGAGCATCGGGGGGCGGGGTGTCAGGGGGTCTCTGGGGTTCCCAGGAGGTCCTAGGGATCCGGGGGTCTCTGGGGGAGTCCTGGGGGTCTCTGGGGGGGTCCCGGGGGTCTGGGGGGGTCCCGGAGGTCCCGGGGTCCCCGCTGACCGCCCCCCAGCGCGGGGGGAGCTCCTGGGCTGTTTCGGGCTGACGGAGCCGAACCACGGGAGCGACCCCGGGCGGATGGAGACGCGGGCGCGACACAACCCGGGGGCGGGGACGTACACCCTGCGGGGCTGCAAGACATGGTGAGGGGACCCCGACACCCCCGGCCCTGAACCCCCCGAGGCCCCACACAACCTGGGCCCCCCAAACCCCCCTGACCCCCTGTGACCCCCTTGACCCCCCTGACTCCCCCCGTGACCCCCGACCCCAGGATCACCAACGCGCCGGTCGCCGACCTGTTTGTGGTGTGGGGGGTGTGCGAGGGCGACAGGCGCGTGCGGGGGTTCCTGCTGGAGCGGGGGCTGCGCGGGCTCAGCACCCCCGGGATCCAGGGCAAGTTCTCGCTGCGCGCGTCGGCCACGGGCTCCATCGTCATGGACGACGTGGAGGTGCCCGAGGACAACGTGCTGCCCGGCGCCGTGGGGCTGGCGGTGAGGGGGCGCGGGGGGTGGGGGGGCACGGGGGGTGGTGGGGACATGGGGGACACGGGGGGCAGTGGGGACACGGGGGGACATGGGCGTGATGGGGACACGGGGGGACACGGGGGGCAGTGGGGATATGGGGGGACACAGGGTGTGGTGGGGGCACGGGGGGACACGGGGGTGGGTGGGGATACGGGGGGTGGTGGGGACATGGGGTGATGGGGACACAGGGTGTGGTGGGGACACGGGTGGACACGGGGGGCAGTGAGGGTTCGAGGGGTGCAGAGGTTTGGGGGTGTCTGAGGAGAAAGTCCTGCCCAGGTGTGAGGGAACCTGGGGTTTTTGGGGGGGCTTGGGGAGGTGTTGGGGGCACAGGGGTTTGGGGGCACAGGGGGTCGGGGGTCCCCCTGACCCCCGTGCCCCCCAGGCCCCCATGCGCTGTCTGACCCACGCGCGGTTCGGCATCGCCTGGGGGGCGCTGGGCGCCGCGGAGTCGTGTCTGGAGACGGCGCGGCAATACGTGCTGGACCGGTGCGGGGGGGCGGGGGGGGCGGGGTCCCGGGGGATTTGGGGGTCCCGGGGGGTTTGGGGGTCCCGTTCCCATCTGCCCCCCCGCAGGTCCCAGTTCGGGGGGTTTGGGGGTCCCGTTCCCATCTGCCCCCCCGCAGGTCCCAGTTCGGGGGTTTTGGGGTCCCGGGGGGTTTGGGGGTCCCGTTCCCAGCCGCCCCCCCCACAGGTCCCAGTTCAGGGGGTTTGGGGGTCCCGGGGGGGTTTGGGGGTCCCGTTCCCAGCCGCCCCCCCGCAGGTCCCAGTTCGGGGGGTTTGGGGGTCCCGTTCCCAGCTGCCCCCCCGCAGGTCCCAGTTCGGGGGGTTTGGGGGTCCCGGGGGGTTTGGGGGTCCCGTTCCCAGCCGCCCCCCCGCAGGTCCCAGTTCGGGGGGTTTGGGGGTCCCGTTCCCAGCCGCCCCCCCGCAGGTCCCAGTTCGGGGGGTTTGGGGGTCCCGTTCCCAGCCACCCCCCCGCAGGTCCCAGTTCGGGGGGTTTGGGGGTCCCGTTCCCGGCCACCCCCCCGCAGGTCCCAGTTCGGGGGGTTTGGGGGTCCCGTTCCCAGCCGCCCCCCCGCAGGTCCCAGTTCGGGGGGTTTGGGGGTCCCGTTCCCAGCCGCCCCCCCGCAGGTCCCAGTTCGGGGGGTTTGGGGGTCCCGTTCCCAGCCGCCCCCCCGCAGGTCCCAGTTCGGGGGGTTTTGGGGTCCCGTTCCCAGCCGCCCCCCCGCAGGTCCCAGTTCGGGGGGTTTGGGGGTCCCGTTCCCAGCCGCCCCCCCGCAGGTCCCAGTTCGGGGGGTTTGGGGGTCCCGTTCCCAGCCGCCCCCCCCGCAGGTCCCAGTTCGGGGGGTTTGGGGGTCCCGTTCCCAGCCGCCCCCCCGCAGGTCCCAGTTCGGGGGGTTTGGGGGTCCCGGGGGGTTTGGGGGTCCCATTCCCAGCCGCCCCCCCGCAGGTCCCAGTTCGGGGGGCCGCTGGCGCGGAACCAGCTGGTGCAGGTGAAGCTGGCGGACATGGTGACCGAGATCGCGCTGGGGCTGCAGGCGTGTGTGCAGCTGGGCCGGCTGAGGGACGAGGGACGGTGGGTGACACGGGGACACGGGGACACAGGGACATGGGGAACACAGGGACATGGGGACATGGGGGACAGAGGGGACACAGGGACATGGGGACACAGAGACATAGGGAACACAGGGACATGGGGACACGGGGACATGGGCGACAGAGGGGACATAGGGACATGGGGGACAGAGGGGACACAGGGACATGGGGAACAGTGGGGGGCATGTCCCGGAGCGGGGCGATTGTGGGGACACCGGTGTCCCCTCCGTGTCCCCAGGGCCACCCCCGAGGCCGTGTCCATGCTGAAGCGCAACTCGTGCGTGAAGGCGCTGGTGGTGGCGCGGGGGGGGACAGCGGGTGGCACATCCTACGGGTGACACATCCTACGGGTGACACATCCTACGGGTGACACGCGCCACGGGTGTCCCCTCTGTGTCCCCAGGGCCGCCCCCGAGGCCGTGTCCATGCTGAAGCGCAACTCGTGTGCGAAGGCGCTGGCGGTGGCGCGGGCGGCGCGGGACCTGCTGGGCGCCAACGGCGTCTGCGACGAGTTCCAGGTCGTGCGGCACATGCTCAACCTGGAGGCCGTGAGCACCTACGAGGGTACGGGGACATGGGGACACCCGGCATGGGGGACAGCGGGGACATGGGGACACCCTGGCCATGGGGGGCCAGGGGGACACCGGGGACACCCTGGCCATGGGGGGCCACCCCGGGTGGTGGCACCGCCGTGTCCCCGCAGGCACCCACGACATCCATGCGCTGATCCTGGGACGCGCCATCACCGGCATCGCGGCCTTCGCCCCTGACACCGCGGGGACACCAAGGGGACAGCGCGGGGACACCAAGGGGACAGCAGGGGACAAGGCGCCAGCGCCGCAGGGGTGACCGGGGGACAGCCAAGGGACAGGGAGGGGGTGGGACCTGTGGCACCGGTGGTGTCACCAGCCTCTTGGCACCGCCGTGGGGCCGGATGTCACCTGTGGGGAGGACACGAGGAGATGGTGTCACCAACTGGACCCAGCGTCCCCAACAGGACCCGTCCTGGTCTCTTTGTCCCCCTCGCAGCCAATAAACGGCGTGAGAGCCGCCCCTGCTCATTAGCACTGGCCTCGTTAGCGTTAATGAAGGTGCCGGGTGGGGGGTGCAGCCCTGGCCCCCCCAGATTCACCAAAAATGGGCCGTTAAAACATTGTTCTTTTTATTTGTTCTCAACCCGAACTGCAACAGCAACGGAAACAAACGCCCGGGGGACGCGGCACCGCGGGTTTGGGGGCCCCATGGCTTGGGGGGCCCCGTGGGTTTGGGGGACCCTGGCAGGTTGGGGGGGCCTGTAGGCGTGGGGGTGTCCCATGGATTTAGGGGACCCCGGCAGATTTGGGGGGGACCCCATTGGTTCTGGGGAGACCCTGGCAGACTTGGGGGAGCCCCCATGGGTTTAGGGGAATGACACGGGTTTGGGGGACCCCTGGCAGGTTCAGGGGGGCCCTGGTGGGTTTGGGGTCCCGTGTCGGGTCTGGGAGTGCCCTGGTGAGTCTGGGGGTGCCCTGGTGGGTTCCTATGAGTCTGGGGGTGCCCTGGGCGGTCTGGGGTCCCTGTTGGGTCTGGGGGCTCCCCATGGGGTGGGTCTGGGTTCCCGCGGGGCTCAGGCCTCGTGCTGCAGACACAGCTCCCGGTACGCGGCCTGGGGGGTTCCTATGGGTCTGGGGGGTTCCTATGGGTCTGGGGTCCCCGTGGGGCGGGTCTGGGGTCCCGCGGGGCTCAGGCCTCGTGCTGCAGGCACAGCTCCCGGTACGCGGCCTCCACGGTGCGGCACACGCGGCGCAGCTCGGCCTGGGCCTGCGCCACGCGCTCCAGCAGCTCCGCCAGCTCCTGCAGCCGCCGCTGCAGCCGCTCGGTGTGCAGCCCGTAGAGCTGGAACAGCCGCTCCTCCAGCTGCTCCGCCAGGGACGACACCTGCGGGGACACAGCGGGGACATGGGCACACCGTGGGGACACCGTGGGGACACCATAGGGACACAGCTTGGAACAACGGGGAACACGGGGACACGGGTCCTGCAGCGCTCGGTGTGCAGCCCGTGCAGCTGGAACAGCCGCTCCTCCAGCTGCTCCGAGAGAGATGAGACGTGCGGGGACATGGGGACATTGTTGAGACATCGTGGGGACATCGTGGGGACAGAGCTCAGAACGATAGGGGACATGGCTTGAAATGGGGGGGAGACAGCTCAGTCTGGGGGGCACAAATGAGGGGACACGGCTGGAAACGGGGACACAGCTCCATCTGGGGGGACACGGATTGATGTGGGGTGGGGGACACAAAAAGGGACACAGATTGATGTGGGGGGCACAAATGGGGACACAGATTGACGTGGGGTGGGGGACACAAACGGGGACACAGATTGATGTGGGGGGGCACAAATGGGGACACAGATCGATGGGGGTGGCACAAACGGGGACACAGATCGATGGGGGGGGCACAAATGGGGACACAGATTGATGTGGGGGGGCACAAATGGGGACACAGATCAATGGGGGGGGCACAAATGGGGACATGGATCAATCTGGGGAGGCACAAACGGGGACAGAGCTCGAGCCGGGGGTGGGGACGCAGGCGGCTGGGGTCCCCGGGGGGGGTTCAGCTGCGGCCCCGTTCCTGGCGCTGCTCCCGGTCGCTTTTGGCCCCGGCAGCTGCGCCGCGGTGGCCGCGGTGGCTCCGAGCGCCGGTGACCGGGAGCCGCAGCTGCCGGGGCTGAGGAGCCGCAGCTGCGCCGGGACAGCGGGGACCCAGCGCGGGACACGGGGACAGCGGCGTCCCCAGCACGGGGCCACGGGCAGCTGGACCCCCGCAGGGGCCGGGGGCCCCCTCTGCGCAGCCCCCCCGGCTCGGCGCTGGTTTGGGCACAACAGCACGCTGAGCAGGGGGCTCGGGCGGGGCTGCCCAAGCTCCCCCCGCGCCCCCCGTCCGTCACCCCTGAGCGCAACCGGCGCACCTTGAGCAGCAGCCCCTCGCGCAGGCCGCTCACCAGCCCCTGGTCGTCCCTGCGCCCCTCGTTGACGCGCTGGATCAGCCGCTGCGCCCGCTCCTGCAGGGAGCCCAGGCTCGCCTCCAGCGCCGCGAAGAACCGCGAGGCCGGGCCGTCCAGGGGCGGCGATGGAGGGGGGGGCTCCGGCCTGCGGACACGGGGACACGGACGGGATGGGGACACGGGGACGGGGACACGGGGATGGGGACACGGGGACGGGATGGGGACACGGGGACAGGGACACGGGGACGAATACATAGGGACGGGATGGGGACACGGGGACGGGGACACGGGGATGGGGACACGGGGACGGGATGGGGACACGGGGATGGGGACACGGGGATGGGGACATGGGGATGGGGACATGGGGATGGGGACACGGGGACGGGGACACGGGGACGAATACATGGGGATGGGATGGGGACAAGGGGATGGGGACACGAGGACGGGATGGGGACACGGGGACGGGGACACGGGGATGGGGACACGGGGACGGGATGGGGACACGGGGATGGGGACACGGGGATGGGGACACGGGGACGGGGACACGGGGACGAATACATGGGGATGGGATGGGGACAAGGGGATGGGGACACGGGGACGGGATGGGGACACGGGGACGGGGACACGGGGATGGGGACACGGGGACGGGATGGGGACACGGGGATGGGGACACGGGGATGGGGACACAGGGACAGGATGGGGACATGGGGACACGGCAACAGGGACGGACACACAGGGACGGGATGGGGACACGGGGACAGGGACACGGGGACGGGATGGGGACACAGGGACAGGGACGGACACACAGGGACAGGGACGGACACATCAGGGGACCGCGGGGGGGGCTCCTGCCTGCGGACACGGGGACATGGGGACACCCCTATGGGGACAGGGACACCCCGATAGTGACAGGGGCGCCCCCGTAGGGATGGGGACACCGCTACGGGGACAGGGACACCCCCCAGGTTCAGGCCCCCCCCGGGCCCCGGTGGCCACGTTAACTAATGGGCAGTGCTGGGTCCTGCTGACGAAGGCGGGGACGCAGCCCCGGTGTCCCCCGTTGTCCCCGGTGTCCCCGCCCCGGGGCCGTCTCTCCCCACACCCGCTCATTTTCCTCCGTCAGAACGGCGCCGGAGCCGCGGTACCTGTCGGGCCCCTCGTCGGGGGGCTCGTTCCCGCACGGGAACGGGCCGTCGCCCTCCCCAGCCTCGCCCTCCGGCTCCTCACGCTCCTTCCGCGACATCCGCGGGGCTGCGGGGGCGGCTCCGGGGACACCGGGGACACCGCGGGCTCCGGGGACACCGCGGGCTCCGGGGACACCGTGGAGACCCGGGGCCGGGACCCTCCGGGGCCCTGAGGAGAGCGCGAGCGGGGCCTCAGCGGTGACGAGCACCCGCGCAGACCAATAGGCGCCCGCCGGAGAGGCAAGGCGGGGCTTTCCCGGCGACGAGCATCCGTGCGGGCCAATAGGCGTCCGCCAGGGGCCGCAGGGCGGCCAATCAGAGGCGGCGCGGGAAAAGGCGGGAAGGGAGGGCCGGGCGCGGAGGAGTCGAAGCTGCGATGGCGCCGGGACGTGACGAGAGCGCAGGAGAACGGAGGAGAAGAGGTGACACCGGGGGAACACCGGGGGGACACCGGGGGGGCACCGGGGGGGGCACCGGGGCCCATCGCGCTGTCCCGGGGGCGCTGAGGCACCCGGGGGGGGCGGGGGCCGCGCTGAGGGCTGGAGCAGCGGCGGGTGCAGCTCCCCCCACCGTGTGGGGCCACAGGCGCCCGCCATCCATCCCCCTCCCCAGGACCCATAAACCCCCGGGATCAATAAAACCCCTTCTGGGATCGACACCCCCCTCCCGCCACACACACAGGCTCTGGGATCAGCATCCCCCCTGCGCCACACACACAGGCTCCGGCTAGAAAAGGGCCTTTATTGGGCTCCCCCAGTTCAGGGGCTCCCCCAGCTCTTGGGGTGTCCCTGGCCGTTCTGGGGGTGTCCCCCAGCTCTCGGGGTGTCCCCAGCTCTCGGGGTGTCCGCAGCTCTCGGGGTGTCCGCAGCTCTCGGGCGTCCCCAGCCCGGGCTGTCCCGGCCGCTCAGGCGTCCATGCGGCACAGGGGACTGTCGTAGACCGTCTGCAGGTTGACGCGGTGCCCGACCAGCTCGCGGATGTTGTTGATGCCGTATTTGATCATGGTGGGGCTGGGGACGGGTCAGCGCGTCAGCGGGGCCGGGGCCGGGGGCGACGGGGTGTCCCCGGCCCCACTCACCGCTCCAGCGACAGCCCCCAGGCGATGACCGCGACGTTCTCGGGGAGCCCCATGGGCAGCAGCAGCTCCGGGCGGAACACGCCCGAGTTCCCCAGCTCCACCCAGCGCCCCAGACCTGGGGGCACCGGGACCGCCGGTGACACAGAGACGACGAGAGACACCCCAGAGACCCCCGGCACGAGACAGACACCCCAGAGACCCCCGGCATGAGACAGATGCCTCAGAGACCCCCGGCATGAGACAGACACCCCAGAGACCACCAGAGACCCCCGGCATGAGACGGACACCCCAGAGACCCCCGGCATGAGACGGACACCCCAGAGACCACCAGAGACCCCCGGCATGAGACGGACACCCCAGAGACCCCCAGCACGAGACAGACACCCCAGAGACCACCAGAGACCCCCAGCATGAGACAGACACCCCAGAGACCCCCAGCACGAGACAGACACCCCAGAGACCACCAGAGACCCCCAGCACGAGACAGACACCCCAGAGACCACCAGAGACCCCCGGCATGAGACGGACACCCCAGAGACCCCCGGCACGAGACAGACACCCCAGAGACCACCAGAGACCCCTGGCATGAGGCAGAGACCCCCCGGGGTGGGACTGGGACCCCAGAGACCCCCAGAAACCCCTGGGGTGAGACGGGACCCCCCGGGCTGAGATGGGACCCCAGGGACTCTTGGGGTGAGACAGGACCCCCCCCCACCCAGGGGTGAGATCAGGGGCCCCCCCAGTGCCCCAGAGGGTGAAACAGGGGCCCCCTGAGACCCCCCTGCCAGGATGACCCCCAGACCCCCCAAAGAGGGACCCCAAATCCCCATCCCAGAACTCCCGAACACCCCAGCCCAGAACCCCTCCAGGGTCACCCCAAACCCCGAACCCCCCCCATCCGAGTGAGGAGAATGAGGCTGAGCTGCCCCCCCCAAAATGTCACCCCAGCGTCCCCCCGCCCCATGGGGGCACACACGGAACATGGGGTGTCCCTCCTGTTCTGGGGGTGCTTTGGGGCCCCCCGCCCCTCACCCTCATGGTAGCTGAAGATCTCCACGCTGGGCTCGGTGTAGGGGTTGTAGGCGGGTTTGAAGCGCAGGCGGGTGATCCCTGCGCACACGGGGGGGTGGGGGGCTCAGGGCGCCCATGGGGGCTCAGGGCGCCCATGGGGGTTCAGGGGGGTTCAGGGGGTCCATGGTGGTTCAGGAGGGTCTATGGGGTCTCAGGGGGGTCCATGGGGACTCAGGGGGTTCAGGAGGGTCCATGGGGTCTCAGGGGGCTCCATGGGGGCTCAGGGGGTTCAGGGGGCTCAGGGGGGGTCCATGGGGTCTCAAGGGGGTTCAGGGGGCTCCATGGGGGTTCGGGGGGTCCATGGGGTTCAGGGCGGTCCATGGGGTCTCAGAGGGTTCAGGAGGGTCCATGGGGGCTCAGCGAGGTTCAGGGGTCTCAGGGGGGTCCATGGGGGTTCAGGGGGCTCAGGGGGTTCAGGAGGGTCCGTGGGGGCTCAGGGGGGTCCATGGGGGCTCAGGGGGTCCATGGGGTCTCAGGGGGTTCAGGAGGGTCCGTGGGGGCTCAGGGGGGTTCAGGGGGGTCCATGGGGGTTCAGGAGAGTCCATGGGGACTCAGGGGGTCCATGGGGGCTCAGGGGGGTTCAGGAAGTCCATGGGGGTTCAGGGGTCCATGGGGGCTCGGGGGGTTCAGGGGTCCATGGGGGTTCAGGGGGTCCATGGGGGTTCAGGGGTCCATGGGGGTTCAGGGGGGTCCATGGGGGTTCAGGAGAGTCCATGGGGACTCAGGGGGTCCATGGGGGCTCAGGGGGGTTCAGGGGGTCCATGGGAGTTCAGGGGTCCATGGGGGCTCAGCGGGGTTCAGGGGGTCCATGGGGGTTCAGGGGTCCATGGGGGCTCAGGGGGGTTCAGGGGGTCCATGGGGGCTCAGGGGGTCCATGGGGGCTCAGGGGTCCATGGGGGCTCAGGGGGGGGTCCTGTACCCAGCTTCCCGAAGAACTGCCGCAGCAGCCCCAGCAGGTGCGCCAGCCCCAGCCCCCGCTCGGCCACCAGCCCCTCCACCTGGTGGAACTCGGCCAGGTGCGTGGCGTCCAGGCTCTCGTTGCGGAACACGCGGTCGATCGAGAACAGCTTGACGGGGCTGAACTTCTCCTGGGGAGGGGTCACACGCGGCCCTGAGCCCCCCGAACCCCCCCGGAGCCGCCGAACCCCCCCGGACCCCCGGAGCCCCAAACCCCCCCGACCTGCCGCGCCAGCCGGTACAGTGCCCGCGCGCTCGCCGCCGTCGTGTGCGTCCTCAGCAGGTTCCTCCGCGCCTCCTCCATCCGCCACTCGCTCTTGTACCTGGGGGGGCGGCTCAGCGGGGGGGGCACGGCCGGGGACCCCCAGCCCGCCCCCCAGCCCGCGGCTCCTCACCCCTGTGAGCCGTAGCCGCCCTGCGAATGGACCTTCTTCACCTTGGCCGCGTAGGCGGGGGGCGGCGCGGGGGCCTCGGCGGGGTCTGGGGGGCACAGGGGTCAGTGGCGGCGCGGGGGGGGCCGGGGGGCACAGGGTTTAAACGGGGGGCCCCGGCACCCACCCAGCAGGAAGAAGGTGTCGTGCTGGTCGCGCGCCGGGTGCTGCTGCGGCTGGAACAGCGCGTCGAAGTTCCAGAACGAGCTCTCCACGAAGTTCTGGGTGGGCATCTCCGAGAACCTGGGGGGATGGAGTCAGGGGCCGGGGACGCCCTGGGGACGCCCCGGGGACACCCCAGGGACAGTGTGGGGACCCTGGGGACACCCCGGGGACAGCATGGGGACCCTGGGGATGCCCCGGGGACACTCCGGGGACCCCGGGGACACCCCAGGGACAGTGTGGGGACCCCGGGGACAGCGTGGGGACCCCGAAGACCCCGCTCACCCCATCTCCAGGAAGATCTGGCGCAGCTGGGACCGGACCTTGAGCAGCGGGTGCAGGTGTCCGCAGGCGGGCGGCAGCCCCAGCGCCGAGAAGTTGTACGGCTTGAATGGCCGGGCGCGCCACGAGCCCCTGGGGGGGGGAGGGCGGCGGGGTCAAGGTCAGGGTCACGGCGAGGTCAGGGTCACGGTGAGGTCAAGGGCGGGGGTCGCGGCGGGGTCACTCACGTGGCGATCATGTCGGGCGTCAGCTCTGTCTCCTGCCGCGTCACGGCCGTGCTGAACGCGCTGCCCTTGGTGATCCAGTACGACTTGAGGGTGCTGGGGGGGCAGGGGGGTCAGGGGACACCCCAACCCGGGGACACCCCAAACCCAGGGACACCCCAAACCCAGGGACGCCCCAACCTGGGGGCACCCCAAACCCAGGGACGCCCCCGGCCCCGCTCACACTTCCAGCAGCAGTTTCCTGCGCTTGAGCTCCGCGCGCTCGCGCTCGGGCAGCTGCTCGGCCTCCCCGCGCTGCACCCGCCGCAGGCTCTCCTGCACCGCGTCCTGCACCGCCGGCACCTGGAGACAGGGGACATGGGGACAATGGCGACAGAGCCACACGGACCCCGTCCTGCACCGCGTCCTGCACCGCCGGCACCTGGGGACACGGGGTGATGAATAGGACCCCCAGTTCCCCCATCCCAGGGCGCTCCAGGGGACCCCCCAGGGGACAGCCCTGTGTCCCCAGTGTCACTCACCGCGGGCACCACGTGGGGTCACACTGTTCCCAGTGTCCCCAGTGTCACTCACTGCGGGCAGCACGCGGGGTCACCCTGTCCCCCAGTGTCCCCAGTGTCCCCAGTGTCCCCAGTGTCACTCACTGCGGGCAGCACGCGGGGTCACCCTGTCCCCCAGTGTCCCCAGTGTCCCCAGTGTCACTCACTGCGGGCAGCACGCGGGGTCACCCTGTCCCCCAGTGTCCCCAGTGTCCCCAGTGTCACTCACCGCGGGCAGCACGCGGGGGCCGCCGGGCGCCCCCTTGTCCAGGTGCAGCCACTTGTTGGCCATGGCCTTGCTGAACCCCACGGAGCCGCCGGGCAGCTTCTGGGGGGACGAGGGGCTGGTGGGTCCCGGTGACCCCCCAGTGACCCTGCACCCCCTGTAACCCCCCCATGACCCCTCCATTCTCACCGAGGCCTTGGCTGGGGGCAGCCCCCCCGTGACCCCCCTGTACCCCCATTCTCACCGAGGCCTCGGCGGGGGGCAGCCCCCCCGTGACCCCCCTGTACCCCCATTCTCACCGAGGCCTCGGCGGGGGGCAGCCCCCCTGTGACCCCCCTGTACCCCCATTCTCACCGAGGCCTCGGCGGGGGGCAGCCCCCCCGTGACCCCCCCTGTACCCCCATTCTCACCGAGGCCTCGGCGGGGGGCAGCCCCCCCGTGACCCCCCTGTGCCCCCATTCTCACCGAGGCCTCGGCGGGGGGCAGCCCCCCCGTGACCCCCCTGTGCCCCCATTCTCACCGAGGCCTCGGCGGGGGGCAGCCCCCCCGTGACCCCCCTGTGCCCCCATTCTCACCGAGGCCTCGGCGGGGGGCAGCCCCCCCGTGACCCCCCTGTACCCCCATTCTCACCGAGGCCTCGGCGGGGGGCAGCCCCCCCGTGACCCCCCTGTGCCCCCATTCTCACCGAGGCCTCGGCGGGGGGCAGCCCCCCGGGCGGGAGGCTCCGCAGCAGCCGCACCTCGGGGCTCCCGTCCCGCAGCACCTCGGCGCCCTCGGGGCTGAGCTCCCAGCGCTGGGTGGAGCGCGGCTGCGCCTCGATCACCTGCGGGAGCGCGGGCACGCTGGGCACGGGGAACGGGGAGCGGGGCACGGAACGGCCGGGAACGGGGAACGGAACGGCCGGGAACAGAACAACGGGGAACGGAACAACGGGGAACGGAACAGCCGGGAACGGGGAACAGAACAGCCGGGAACGGAACAGCCAGGAACAGAACAACAGGGAGCGGGGCACGGAACGGCCGGGAACGGGGAACGGAACGGCCGGGAACAGAACAACGGGGAATGGAACAACGGGGCATGGAACTGCCAGGAACGGGGAATGGAATAACAGGGAACGGAACAACGGGGAACGAAACAGCCGGGAATGGGGAACGGAACAATGGGGAATGGAACAGCTGGGAACGGAACAACGGGGAACAACCAGGAATGGGGAACAACCAGGAATGGGGAATGGCCGGGAACGGCGAACAGAACAACCAGGAACGGGGGCGCCGGAACCGCTGCAGGGCGCGACGGGCACCGGGGGCGCTGGGGCCGGGGCAGCACGGGCACCGGGTTCAGTACCGGGATCAGCACCGGTGTCCTGGGCTCCCCCTGCCCACCCCGCTGTCCCGGTTCCGTTCCCGTTCCACCCCGCTGTCCCTCCCCGTTCCGTCCTGTCCCACTGTCCCCCACGGTCCCGTCCTGTCCCGCTGTCCCTCCCCGTCCCGTCCTGTCCCGTCCCGCTGCCCCCGGTCCCGTTCCCGTTCCACCCCGCTGTCCCTCCCCGGTCCGGTCCCGCGGTCCCGCGGTCCCGCGCCGCTCGCACCTCCCCCAGCGCCTGCAGGCTCTTGACGGCGCCCACGACCGCCTGGTGCTCGACGCCGAGCGCGGCCGCGGCCGCCAGGCTGCACAGGCCCCCGCCGGGCCCCGCGGGCTCCCGCTCCAGCCGCTGCAGCAGCAGCTCGGCCACGCCGGCCGACATCGCCGGGACCGCCGGGAACACCGGCACCGCTCCGGGAACACTGGGAACACCGGGACCGCTCCGGGACCGCCGGGAACAGCGGGAACACCCGGACCGCTCCGGGAACACCGGGACCGCTCCGGGAATACCGGGACCGCTCCGGGAACACTGGGAACACCGGGACCGCTCCGGGACCGCCGGGAACACCGGCACCGCTCCGGGAACAGCGGCACCGCTCCGGGAATACCGGGACCGCCGGGACTGCCGGGACCGCTCCGGGAACACCGGGACCGCTCCGGGAATACCGGGACCGCTCCGGGAACACTGGGAACACCGGGACCGCTCCGGGAACACCAGCACCGCTCCGGGACCGCCGGGAACACCGGCACCGCTCCGGGACCGCCGGGAACACCGGCACCGCTCCGGGAACACCGGGACCGCTCCGGGAACACTGGGAACACCGGGACCGCTCCGGGAACACCGGGACCGCTCCGGGACTGCCGGGACCGCTCCGGGAACAGCGGGAACACCCGGACCGCTCCAGGAACACCGGAACCGCGCGGCGTGAGCACCGGAACCGCGCGGGTCCGCGCCGGAAGGGGCGGGGCGCGCCGGGCACCACCTTGGGCGTGGCGGGGGCCGCCATGTTGAGTGTGGCCGCGGGACGCGCAGCGCGGTGGGTGCGGGGGAAGTGACGTCATGAGGCGCCCGGCTCCCCCACCCCCCGCCACAGCCCGTGTGTCCCCCGGACCTGTCACCGTGGCAACGGCGGCCACCGACCCCGCGTGGCGCCACAGTGACGCCGTTGCCGTGACAACAGCCCCCCCGGGGCCTCATCAGCGCAGCTGTGACATCATTGCACCGTGTGACATCATCATGGCGTCACAGCGCCCGCTTAGGTCGTAAACCCGCGAGACGGGCGGGAGGCGCCGTGTCCCGGGGTCCCGGGGCCGTTCCCGGCGGCCCCAAGTGCCCGCGCCGTCCTGGCCCTTTAAGGGCCCCACGTGACCTCGGTGACGTTCCCCGCGGCGCGAGGGGAGGGGGGGGGGCGTCTCCCGCCGAACGCGTGGTCGCTCCTCATTGGCCGCCGCGCTCAGCCAATGGGAAACGGCCATCTGGGACGCCAACGTTCGGGGGCGCCGCCGCCGCCGGCCAGCGGGCGGCCGGCCAATGGGAGCGCGCCCCGCGCGGGCGCGGGCCAATGGGCTGGCGCCGGGGGCGGGCCGGGGGGCGGCGAGGTGATAAAAGCGGGCGGTGCCGCCGCCCCCTCCGCAGTGCCGGGCGCCGCCGGGCCGCAGCGAGCGCGTCGCCGCCATGAGCCGCCGCAGCCTCCCCGCCCTGCTCGGCGCCCTCCTGGCGCTGGCGGCCGCCGGGCCCACCCAGTTCTTCCGGGAGGAGTTCACGGACGGCGGTGAGGGGGGTCCCGGGGGCGGGGCCTGCGGGGTCCCCTGAGGTGAAGGGACCTGGGCGGGGGTCTGGTCCCGCCTTGGGCCGAACTGCGGGAGATGGGGGGGCTGGGCGATCTGGGGGGGCTGGAGAGAGATGGGGGCTCAGGAAGAAGCGGGGGGGCGGGGGGGAGGTGGGGGCTCAGGAGCTGGGGGTCCTGGGGAGCAGTTTGTGGCCCATCCTGCGGCCTTGGGAGGACACGGGGGGCTGGGAGGCTCCCCCGAACTTGGGGGGCAGCGAGTGGGGCCATCGGGGGCTCATGATGGGGGGTGACATTTGGGGGCTGGGGGGACACCCCACGGGGGGCACGACGGGAACTGGGGGCTTGTGTGTCCTGGGACCCCCCTAAGAGAGACCCCGAGAGCTGAGTCCCCCTTGGGGTGCTGGGGGGGCAGCGCTGTGCGTGGGGAGGGTCTGGGGGGGTCTGGGGGGGGCAGCGCTGTCCATGGGGAGGGTCTGGGGGTCCTGAGCGCTGCCCCCCCAGACGCCTGGACCAGCCGCTGGGTGGAATCGAAGCACAAACCCGACTACGGGCGGTTCGTGCTCACGGCCGGGAAGTTCTACGGGGACGCCGAGAAGGACAAAGGTGCGGGGACCCCGGGGGCGGGGGGGGATGGGACCCCCGGGGCGGTGATGGGACCCCTCCCAGTGCGCCGTGCGGTGCCGCGCCGTGCCATGAGGTGCCGTGCCGTGCGGTGCCGTGCGGTGCCGTGCCGTGCCGTGCCGCGCCATGCCGCGCCATGCCGTGCGGTGCCGTCCCGTCCCGCAGGGCTGCAGACCAGCCAGGACGCGCGTTTCTACGCCATCTCGTCGCGCTTCGAGCCGTTCAGCAACCGCGACCGCGCGCTGGTGCTGCAGTTCACGGTGAAGCACGAGCAGAACATCGACTGCGGCGGCGGGTACGTGAAGCTGTTCCCGGCCGGGCTGGCGCAGGACGACATGCACGGAGACTCGGAGTACAACATCATGTTCGGTGCGCCCCGGGCCCCCCGGCCCCCTAAACCTCCCCAGAGCCCCCCGAGACCCCCCAATATTCCCCACGGCCTCCTGCAACCACCAGTGTCCCCAGACCCCCCCAGAGCCTCTCACGCCCCCAAACCTCCCTGTGCCCCCCCAGCCCCCCCAATCATCCCCATGTTTTCTTATACCCTAAAACTTCCCTGTACTCCCCCAGAGCTCCCCCAATCATCCCCATGTTTTCCTGCACCCCAAAACCTCCCTGTACCCCCCCAGAGCTCCCCCAATCGTCCCCATGTTTTCTTACACCCCAAAACCTCCCCGTACCCCCCCAGAGCTCCCCCAATCGTCCCCATGTTTTCTTACACCCCAAAACCTCCCTGTACCCCCCCAGAGCTCCCCCAATCATCCCCGTTTTCCTGCACCCCAAAACCTCCCCATATCCCCCCCAGCCTCCCCAATCATCCCCATGTTTTCCTGTACCCCCCAAACCTCCCTGTACCCCCCCAGCCCCTCAATCATCCCCATGTTTTCCTGCAGCCCCAAAACCTCCCCCAGCCCCCCCAGTCATCCCCATGTTTTCCTGCACCCCAAAACCTCCCCGTACCCCCCATTCACAGCCCCCCAATCATCCCCATGTTTTCTTACACCCCAAAACCTCCCCATACCCCCCCAGAGCTCCCCCAATCGTCCCCATGTTTTCTGCACCCCCCAAACCTCCCCATACGCCCCCCCCCAATCATCCCCACGCTTTCCCACAGCCTCAGAGTCCCCAAAGCCCCCGCACCCCCAAACCTCCCCGTACCCCCGGGGCTGTGGGGCCCCCCCTGACCCCCGTTCCCCCCCAGGCCCCGACATCTGCGGCCCCGGCACCAAGAAGGTTCACGTCATCCTCAACTACAAGGGCAAGAACGTGCTGATCAACAAGGACATTCGCTGCAAGGTTGGGGGGCTCGGGGGGGGCTCGGGGGGGGCTGCGGGGTCCCGGGGGGTCCCCACGGCCCTGACCCCCCGCGTGGCGCAGGACGACGAGTTCACGCACCTGTACACGCTGGTGCTGCGCCCCGACAACACGTACGAGGTGAAGATCGACAACGCGCGCGTGGAGTCGGGGGCGCTGGAGGACGACTGGGACCTGCTGCCCCCCCGCAAGATCAAGGACCCCCAGGCCCAGAAACCCGAGGACTGGGACGAGCGGCCCAAGATCGACGACCCCGAGGACACCAAGCCCGAGGTGGGGGCCATGGGGGCCGTTAGGGGTCTTGGGGGGGTCCTGGGGGGTCTTGGGGGGTCTTGGGGGGTCCTGGGGGTCTTGGGGGATATGGGGGGGTGGGGGCTTTAGGACAAGTGGCCCAATAGCAATGACCCTGAGGACACCACGCCTGAAGTGGGGGGCACTCTGGGGGGTTTTAGGGGGTTCTGGGGGGCTCAGGGGGGATGTTGGGGGGGGTTGGGGGGCTCTGGGGGGTTTGGCTGCTCTGGGATGAGCAGCCTGAGATCAAGCCCAAATTGGGGGGGTACGGGGAGGTTTTGGGGGACTCTGGGGGGTGCAGGAGGCCATGGGGGGCTGTGGGGGGCTGTGGGGGCTGCGGCAGCCCTGACCCCCCCGCTCCCCAGGACTGGGACAAGCCCGAGCACATCCCGGACCCCGAGGCCAAGAAGCCCGAGGACTGGGACGAGGAGATGGACGGGGAGTGGGAGCCCCCGGTGATCCAGAACCCCGAGTACAAGGTGGGCGGGGGCGCCGGGGCGGGGCCGGGACCCCCCCAGGGCCCCCCCCGGCCCCCCCTGACCCCCCGGCCCCCCAGGGCGAGTGGCGGCCCCGGCAGATCGACAACCCCCAGTACAAGGGCAAGTGGGTGCACCCCGAGATCGACAACCCCGAGTACAGCCCGGACCCCCAGCTCTACGCCTACGACAGCTTCGGCGCCATCGGCCTCGACCTCTGGCAGGTGCGGCGCCCGGGACCCCCGACCTCCCCGGGACCCCCGACCCCCCCGGGGTCCCTGACCCTCCGAGGCTGTGGGACCCACCGACCCCCCCTCCCGGGGCTGTGGGACCCCCTGACCCCCCCCGACCCCCCGCCCCGCCCGGGGACCCCTGACCCTCCGACCCCCCGGGGCTGTGGGACCCCCCCGGGCCCCCCGCCCCCCCTGGGGCTGTGGGACCCCCGACCCCCCCGGGCCCCCCTGACCCCCCCCTCCCCCCACAGGTCAAATCCGGCACCATCTTCGACAATTTCCTCATCACGGATGACGAGAAGTTTGCGGAGGAGATCGGGAACGAGACCTGGGGGGCCACCAAGGTGAGGGGATGGGACCCCCCCGCGGGACCCCCCCGCGGGACCCCCCCGCGGGACCCCCCCGCGGGACCCCCCCGCGGGACCCCCCCCGCGGGACCCCCCCGTGACCCCCGTGCCCCCTGCCCGCAGGAGGCGGAGCGCAGGATGAAGGAGCAGCAGGACGAGGAGCAGCGGCGGCGGCAGGAGGAGGAGGAGGAGCAGCGGCGCGCGGACAAGGACGAGGACGAGGAGGGGGAGGGGGACGAGGAGGAGGAGGAGGAGGAGGAGGAGCCGGAGCCCGAGGAGGCGGCGCCGCGGGACGAGCTGTGACCGCGGGGGGCGCTGCTGCCCGCGGGGCCGCTCTGTCTCTGTGAGACCCGGACTCTATGGCCCCGCCGGGCCCGCGGGGCGAGGACTCAGGAACGGGCGCCGGGCCGGGGGGGGCGGGGGGTGGCAGCGGCGGGGGGCGGGGCGCTGGCACGGCGGGGGGCGGGGCCTCGCGGCTCTACGGGCGTCGCCATTCGGTTTCTATTAAATTAACGGTGGTCCCGGCTCCGCTGCCTCCATCTTCCCGCCGCCGCCATTTTGTGCAGCCGCGCGCCGCGTCACGTGATCCGCGGGGAGGGGGGGGGGGTGCGATAGGGCGGGGCCCGGGTGACGCGATTCCGGCGGCGGGTCACGTGGCGGAAGCGGCGGGGCGCCTAAGATGGCGGCGGCGTGAGTTGCATGTTGTGGCGCCGCCGCAGCCGCCGCCATGGCCGTGACCGTCACCCTGAAGACGCTGCAGCAGCAGACGTTCAAGATCCGCATGGAGCCGCACGAGACGGTGCGCGCGGGGCCGCGCCGGGGACGGGGCGGGGGACCGGGGAGGGACCGGGGAGGGACCGGGGAGGACCTGGCGGTGGAGCCCGGGGAAGCACCGGGCGGTGAAACCGGCCGCGGAACCGGGGGCGCGGGGGGCGGCAGCTGCGCTGCCCGCGGATGTTCCCCGGGGCCGGGGCCGCGTCCCCCCCCGTGTCCGTGTCCCCCCCGCACTCGGCGGCCCCGCGGGGTCCGTGGCGGTTTCGGGCCGTT
Organism: Columba guinea; assembly: GCA_032206185.1. Taxonomy (NCBI): domain Eukaryota; kingdom Metazoa; phylum Chordata; class Aves; order Columbiformes; family Columbidae; genus Columba; species Columba guinea. Next base: position 3,299 of record JAVLUU010000565.1, on the reverse strand, counting down.
TCCGGGACCCCCGGTTGGTTCCGAGGGGACTCGGTGGTGTCCGGGTCCCCGGTGCGGCGGCTGCACGAGACGGGGCGGGTGACCCGGCTGTGGAACAGCCCGCTCGTGGGGCCGCTGCGGTTTGGGGTGACTCTGGTTTGGGGTGACTCTGGTTTGGGGTGACTCTGGTTTGGGGTGACTGTGGGTTTGGGGTGACTCTGGTTTGGGGTGACTGTGGGTTTGGGGTGACTCTGGTTTGGGGTGACTCTGGTTTGGGGTGACTCTGGTTTGGGGTGACTCTGCGGTTTGGGGTGACTCTGGGTTTGGGGTGACTCTGGTTTGGGGTGACTCTGGTTTTGGGGTGATTCTGGCTTTTTCGGGGTCCCCCGGGTGGGGGCGCTCAAGGAGAAGATTGAGTTGATTTTCTGGGTGTTTTGGGGTGCCTGTGTTTCGGGGTGCAGGTGCGGGCACTCAAGGAGAAGATCGAGGCGGCGCGGGGCGGTTTTGGGGTGACTCTGTGTGTTTCGGGGTGACTCTGTGTGTTTCAGGGTGACTCTGTGTGTTTTGGGGTGACTCTGTGTTTTGGGGTGACTCTGGTTTTGGGGTGACTCTGGTTTTGGGGTGCAGGTGCGGGCACTCAAGGAGAAGATCGAGGCGGCGTGGGGTGTTTTGGGGTGATTCTGGGTGTTTTGGGGTGACTCTCTGGTTTCGGGGTGCAGGTGCGGGCGCTCAAGGAGAAGATCGAGGCGGCGCGGGGTGTTTTGGGGTGACTCTCTGGTTTCGGGGTGCAGGTGCGGGCGCTCAAGGAGAAGATCGAGGCGGCGCGGGGTGTTTTGGGGTGTTTTGGGGTGACTCTCTGGTTTCGGGGTGCAGGTGCGGGCGCTCAAGGAGAAGATCGAGGCGGCGCGGGGCCGCGACGCGTTCCCGGTGGCCGGGCAGAAGCTCATCTACGCCGGGAAGATCCTGAGCGACGACGTCCCGATCGGCGAGTACCGCATCGACGAGAGGAACTTCGTGGTCGTCATGGTCACCAAGGTGGGGCCGGCCCCCCAAACCCCCTGGACCCCCCAGAGCCCCCCAGAGCCCCCCAAACCCCCTGGACCCCCCAGAGCCCCCCAGAGCCCCCCAAACCCCCTGGACCCCCCCAGAGCCCCCCAGAGCCCCCCAGAGCCCCCCAAACCCCCTGGATCCCCCAGAGCCCCCCAGAGCCCCCCAAACCCCCTGGACCCCCCCAGAGCCCCCCAAAACCCCCAGAGCCCCCCGAAATTCCCGGAGCCCCCAAAACCCCACTGGAACCCCCAGTCCCCCTGGAGACCCCCAGAACCCCCTGGTACCCACCAAAACCACCTGGAGACCCCAGAACCCCCCAAAACCCTCTGGAACCCCTGGACGCCCCCCCGACCCCCTGGAGACCCCCAGAGCTCCCCAGAACCCCCTGGTACCCCCCCCAAAACCCCCTGCAGACCCCAAAACCCCCCTGGAACCCCCAGACCTCCCTCCAACCCCCAAGATTCCCCTGGAACCCCCAAAACCCTCTGGATCCCCCAAGCCTCCCTGGATCCCCTCAAAGCCCCCAGACCCCCCAAAGCCCGTGGCCCCCCAGACCCCCGACCCCCGACCCTCCCCGCAGGCCAAGGCCCCCCCGGGCGCCGCCCCTGAGGCCGCCGCCCCCGCCGAGCCCCCCCCCGGCCCCGGGGCCCCCCCCGGCCGCCGACACCGTCCCCCCCCCGCCGGCCGCCCCCAGCGAGGAGCCCCCCGGCCCCCGACGCCCCCGCGGCCCCCCCGCGGAGCCCCCGCCCGGGTGAGGAAACGGGGCTGAGAGGCACGGGGGGCTGGGGGCACGGGGGGCTGGGGGGCGCGGGGGGGCTGGGCGCACGGGGGGGCTGGGGGCACGGGGGGCTGGGGGGCATGGGGGGCTGGGGGGCGCGGGGGGGCTGGGGGGCGCACGGGGGGCTGGGCGCACGGGGGGCTGGGGGCACGGGGGGCTGGGGGGCACGGGGGGGCTGGGGGGCACGGGGGCTGGGGGCATGGGGGGCTGGGGGTCGCGGGGGGGGCTGGGGGGCGCACGGGGGGGCTGGGGGGGGCACGGGGGGGGCTGGGGGCTGGGCGCACGGGGGGCTGGGGGGCGCGCGGGGGGCTGGGGCGCCGGGGGGGCTGGGGGGCGGGGGGCTGGGGGGTGCTGGGGGGCTGGGGGCGCACGGGGGGGCTGGGGGGGGCGCGGGGGGCTGGGGCGCACGGGGGGCTGGAGGGCACAGGGGGGATTTGAGGGGAGCAAAATGCAGTTTGGGGGGCACAGGGAGTTCGGGGGGGGCAGGGTTGGGGGACACGGGAGGTTTGGGGTGTACATGGGGGGGTTGGGGGGTGCATGGGGGGTACACGGGGGGGTTGGGTGGCAGGGTTGGGGGATACGTGGGGGATTGGGGGTACACCGGGGGGGTTGGGTGGCAGGGTTGGGGGGATACGTGGGGGATTGGGGGTACACGGGGGGTTGGGGGTACGTGGGGGGCTGGGGGTGTGCGGGGAGTTGGGGGTACACGGGGGGGTTGGGGGTACGTGGGGGGGCTGGGGTGCGCGGGGGGGTTGGGCGGCAGCCCCCGCTCGGCCCCGCCCGCCACGTCCCCCTTTGTCGCGGCAGCTCCGTCCCCCCCCCGGGCAGCGCCGGGGCGCTCGGCGGACGCCGCGTCCACCCTCGGTGGGTGCCGGGGGACACGGGGGGGACACGGGGGGGATGGGGGGGCGTGGGGGGACATGGGGGGGACGCGGGGACGGGGCAGGGGACACGGGGGGGACATGGGGGGACACGGGGGACGGGGGGACACGGGGGGACACGGGGATGGGGGGGGACACGGGGCACAGGGGGGGACAACGGGGGGACATGGGGGGACACGGGGACGGGGGGGACACGGGGGGGACACGGGGGATGGGGGGGGACACGGGCACAGGGGGGACACGGGGGGGACATGGGGGGACACGGGGGACGGGGGGACACGGGGGGGACACGGGGATGGGGGGGACACGGGCACAGGGGGGACACGGGGGGGACATGGGGGGGACATTGGGGGGACACAGGGACGGGGGGACACAGGGGGGCGCGGGGGGTCCTTGGGTGAGGGGGCTTGGGGGGAGCCCCGGGGGCTCTTGGGGGAGGTTTGGGGGGTGCCCGGCAGAGGGACCGAGGCCCAGAAACGGGGTCAGTGGAATTTGGGGTTGTGGTCGCGTTGGGGGTGCAGGGAGGGGGATGGGGGGTGGGGGTGTCGGGGGGTCCCCAGCGCTGCCCCCCCGCAGTGACGGGCTCCGAGTACGAGACCATGCTGAGCGAG